>JAJLUR010000063.1:5308-60373 GCA_030674225.1 Blastobotrys terrestris | reverse complement strand
GGCCGCGCGCGGCCGCGGCGGCCGCGGCGCGTACGCGGTACGCGTACGCGTATACGTATATATACGCGTACGCGTATATAGCGTATAAGTAGTACTAGTTAACGTTAACGCGTACGTTAGTTATATTAAATATAAGCTTAATTATATATTATAATTTAATTAATTTCACTTAACGTTAACTAGGAATTCGAAGCCTATAGCTAACTTAACTTCCAATATTAATTCGCGAATTCATTTAATATTAACTATATATACATATGCGTATTCGTACATGATGTGCATGCATATGTTTCTACTAATTATAAATACATACCTATATATTAATATTTGCGCAAATAAATTACTGCGAAGACCTTATAGCGGTCAACGGGCTAGCTCGGTTTTATAGGGATAACAATTGTATTGCTCTTTTTCAATCCCAAATAGGTGAGACTTGATTTTTTTTTATTTCACTTCATTTATTAACTACATATTCGTACACGTTTCTACTAAATATATACCTATTTGCGCAAATAAATTACTGTGAAGACCTTATAGCGGTCAACGGGCTAGTTCGGTTTGAATGTAGCTAGCTATACGCAACTTTTTAATATGCATAATATAGCGCATGTACATTGATCCCTGAATTGGTCATTAAATACCTCAAAATACTCTCTAAATGAACTAATGACAAAGGGACTGCACCTGTGGAAAAAAAAAAGGAAACGACGAATGATATAAAACCAGTTATCCAATTACATAGTAATACTCAAAAAAAGCTCCCTCATGGACCTCTAATCTTGGGACATGTGCTGAGATCATACGGACAACTAAATTGCACAGCTTTGTTTTTTGAATCTTTTTGTGTTTGTTGATAACGTTCAAAACTTTCTGAGACACACGGTACTTCCTCTCCCTTATAACTAGCCCCATTTTCCGCATTTTTCTGACTCTGCTCCGTCTTTGGATAGTATCGCTCAGTTCGTAACAAATAGTGACTGGATAATATATTAAATAATGAGCCAAAAATTTCGCAAAAGTTTTTGTTTCAGCTTGTCTGCAAGCTGGGTCTTGACACATATAAGTGAACAATGCAGTAGACCATCGCACGGATGCATATTTTGAACCATTTATAGGCCTCTCATTAGTATCATGATATATCTAGTTTTAACCTCTGAGTTGCAAATTAATTTAACGTGTTATAGATGAGTTCTATTTTTATCGTAGTTAATTATTGTTATTTTTATTTCTGGGTGAAGTTGAAAAAAAAAAAATAAAAAAGTTTAATATTACCATCAACTTCCCGCTGTGGAATGCTATCTAGAATTTAATAAAAATGGCACCAGCTAATAAAAATAACACCCACCGTCTTAATAAACCTCTGCCCAAAAATAACAAGAAGGAATCATCTAGATGACTAAAATTTGGAACATTCGAGTATTTCAAAAGAATCGCCATTAGAGAAATGCCTGGAGCTGGGTTTTAGGGATAGAAGCAGTATATATTTTAGATGCTAGAGTTCATTATATCAGGGGGATTCTGTACAGAGAAAAAAAAATAATGTGAAAGAAGGGCGACAAGATATGTCATTGCTGACGAAAACGATACGGGGTTCTAGACTACTTATTCCATAGGCAACCAAACAATGAAATCGTCACCAGGTTTTCTATTCCCAATAACAAAGTATGGGACAAACTGATACGTTTTGCCCTGAATATTGGCTGTGAGCGCAATTACAGATGTGTTCTCAATTTCAATGAGAGATTCCTTGAGCTCAAGATCTTGTGGTACTTTGACATCATTAAGAGGAATAGGACAATCAATTTGCTCCAGCCCGTACACGAAAGGACCACGTTCAATTGCGAATCTATCTTTGGTCGCCTCGACATGTGGGTTGGATGGGATGATTCTGGGCTTCACTTCGAAAGAGAGTTGAAGCCTGAAGGGGCAGGTGAATCCTTTGAAATGGAGATAGCCATTTCCCTGGGTTTTGGTACCCTCAAAGTTATCAATGTTGCAAGTGTATGGACAGTCAGGAAGACTTAGGGAGAAAGCCTGAATAGTTTCTTTTGGTGTAACCTGTACGAAGACGTTGCCATCAATTGGATAGTTGGTGGAAATAGATACTGAAGCCAATTCGCATTCGTAGTCTCCACCAATGTAAAGATTAACTGCTAAGCACTTATTTTTAGTGGTGAAGGCATAATATTCTAATGAGTTCATGAGACGAGAGAAATTCGGAGGACAGCAGCTGACATCAAACCATTCACTCCGCTTATGGCCGTTCCCTACTAATGGTTGATCATAATAGAAGCTTCTACCATCAAGTGATGCACCGCCAATAATATTGTTATAGAGCGCTCGTGACATCACTCTGGCGACTTCACCGTCCAGAGAGTGTTCCAGCATCCTCTTCCCGAGAAACAGGATTGCAATTGACGCGCAAGTTTCTGCATAGCAGTTCAAAGGAAGCTCATAGTTCTCACCAAACCCCTCCCAATCAGCGATTGCACCAATTCCACCGTGGATATAGAATTTCTTATCAACCATGTTACGCCACAGGGTGTTTACAGAACTGTGGAGAGACTGGTCTGAAGTCAAATTGGCAAGGCCCTGAACGCCAGCCAAGAAATAAAGTGCCCGAACACTATGACCTAGTATTTCATCTTGCTCGCGAACAGGTTTGTGCGCCTGCATATACCAATATTGAGGGGGATTCGGCCATTTGCCCCCTTTATCAATGTACATTTTTGGATCGTAGCCGTTTGCAATTGCCTCTTTTTCATAAAATTCACCGTTATTTTCACCGCGATGGTTGACAAAAAACTTGAGGAGGTTGAGATATTCCGGCTCTGGCTTTACCTCATATAACCGGACCAACGCGAGTTCAATCTCTTCATGACCGGGATAGCCACGCTTTTGACCAGGATCTGGACCAAACAATTTCCTGACATAGTCGATATAGCGCACCATGATATTGAGGAAACGCGTATTGGAGGTCAATTGATAATGTGCAATTGCCGCTTCCAATAAATGCCCACAACAATAGAGTTCATGTTGATGAGCGATATCGGTCCAACGGTTTTCGGGCTCAACCACGGTATAATAAATGTTAATATACCCATCGGGGCCTTGAGCTTTTTCGATCATATCGATTGCATCGTCAATCCAGCTGAAGAACGCTTGGCTCAACGGATCATTATGGTCCATATGACGGAGAGCATAACAACAGCTTTCTACTGTCTTTGCGATATCACTATCCCAGAAGATATGCGGCGTATTTCCATCCCCATGTTTCCAGGTGAGCTTCATTGCGTCCCATCTTCCAGTCTCTTTCATCTGATCATAGATGGCTGGAAGAGTGTTTGTCCGCGTGATCTGTATGCGGTTGCTCCAGAAAGAGGAACCGTCAACCGAGAACTTCATTTTGTTAGTCCAGTGAGCAAGGAGAATAAAAGTAGCGAAAGAGGGGAAATTTATAATGCAGAAACGATCAACGGCTCTCTCTATTTTCCCTCGGAATTATCGATTATGAAGTAAGATAATATGCAGTAATCGGACCGAATATGTACCCCACATTTTGGCCGTGATGTATATGGAGTATAAATATGCCGAAGGATAGACAATTCTAAGAGGGTTCCTGTGGTAAAAATGACAGAGGAAAAATCCGAAAAGAATCATATTGAGGTGGCTGAGGAAGGGAAGACGGATTGGAGGGAAATAACTGATGAAGCCAAGCTCGCGACGGAAGAGGAACATCGGCTTACCACTCTTCAAGCGTTGAAGTTGTATCCAAAAGCATGTTTTTGGTCTTTTGTTATATCGATGTGTGTTGTGATGGAAGGCTATGACCTCCAGTTGATTGGCGCATTATTCGCTCAGCCGGCGTTTCAAGAAAAATATGGCATGAAGTTTGGCGACGGGTATCAAATCCCGGCCAAATGGCAGACATCTCTTAACATGGGGAATACTGTTGGATCGTTTATTGGTATTTTACTGACTGGGTTTATTTGTGATCGAATTGGTTACAAAAAGACGCTTTTGGGCGCATTGGTCATGATGACTGGCGCAATCTTTGCGACCTTTTTCGCACCTTCAATTGAAGTGCTGCTGGCTGGGGAGATCTTGTGCGGTCTACCTTGGGGAACATTTTCAGTTCTTGCACCAGCATATGCATCCGAAGTATCCCCCGTCGTGTTGAGACATTATTTTACGGTGTACATTTTGCTATGCTGGGCCCTTGGCCAGTTAATCTGTGCCGGCGTAATGACTGCATATTCTGACGTTGTCACCGATTGGGCATTCAGGGTTCCGTTTGCCATTCAATGGATTTTCCCGCTGCCATTGTTTTGTCTGATATGTATCTGCCCTGAATCACCATGGTGGTTGGTGCGCAAGGGAAGACATACGGAGGCGGAGAACGCTCTCAAAAAGTTAACCAGCCCGGAAAGACATGATAGGAACAAATATACAATTGCCATGATGATTCATACTAACCAGACAGAAATGGAAGAAAAAGAAGGAACGAGTTATCTGGACTGTTTCAAGGGATCAAATCTCCGGCGCACAGAGATCTCGTGCGTGGCATTTGCCATTCAAGTTATTGGAGGGAACGGATTTTGTGGGAATGCAGTATATTTTTTCGAGCAAGCAGGCTTGCAAAGCTCCGCATCCTACGACATGAACCTGGGGACAGCCGCGTTAGCATTGGTAGGTGGATTGTTGTCCTGGATTGTTTGCGCCAAATTTGGACGAAGAACTATTTTGTTTTACGGGCTGGTAATGCAGGCTACGATCATGCTAATCATCGGATGCGTGTCACTATCATCCACTACAACGGCATCGTGGGTACAGTCCGCATTTGTGATGATTTGGATGTTTGTGTACTACCTAACAGTTGCGCCAATTACGTTTGCAATTATCGCCGAAACCTCTGCCACTCGATTGAGGGCCAAGACGGTAGGGTTGGCGAGGAATGCTTATCTAATTGCGACAATCGTGAACAACATTATTCTACCACGAATGCTCAACCCTTCTGCGTGGAATTGGCGAGGGAAGACCGGCTTCTTTTTCCTAGGAAGTACTTTCTTGGTGATTGTGTGGACGTTCTTTAGAATGCCGGAGACAAAAGGACGCACTTACGAAGAATTGGACATTTTATTTGCCAGAGGTGTCCATGCTCGCGATTTTTCCAAAGCCAACGTCGACGTGTTTGACACGGATAATAATTAGAGTATTCTATTAGTTGGGAAATTCACATTTATTTAAGAGAGTTAGAACCAGTTCTTGAACCCGGACAATCTTTATCCCGGGGAAGGCTTCCAGCTGCAGAATATTTTGAAACAGCCGCACTTTATGGGCCAGAGTATAAATAAGCGCCAAACCCCACTTGGCTTTTAAAAAAATAATCTCTACTCTGGCGAATTGGGCGCATTTGGGGACTATTATGCTATCATATTGATTACTGACTGTGTGGGACTGGTCTGGCGTTAAAAAAAAAAAAACAGCCTCTGTAATGCACGACTCAGCACTGGATTAGTACAACCAATACTTTATAGTATGGCACAACGTGAAACCACAACACTTGTAGCTGTTTTTTGACAACGACCTAGGTCTGATTGTGCTCCCTCCCTGAGAGGTCTATATATACATGACCATCTCTGCAAATTCACTACAATATTACTATCCCACTACTACTGCACTGCGTTATACTAGGAAAAAAAAAAAAATTGCATATGCATAGTTTGGCCAATGAACGCTTTTTTCACTTAGCCTACACGGCTGAAGTCACGGTAATTTCTATTTAATTTGGAACCGGCTTAATAATACGAGCATTTACGAGTGGATTAACTAATTAGTACTAATCTGCACCGAAACTTTTCCGCCGCAGCGATTACCCTATTACGTGATTCGATCCTGGTTTACTAACAGTAACTATAATAACAATAGTACGTTCATCGGATATTACGACTCGTCGCGAATACTCAGCCTGTGTTAATTCATATACCTGTTTGCGCCGATAATATGACGTCTCACGATACAAATATATCATTAATCCGTCAGCCGTGTAAAGCTTTGCGACAAGCGTCAGAAATTCCTTCCAACCACCCTGGGAACAGCATCCAATTATAAATATTCAAGGTGGACGCCGCACCTGGTTTACTAATAGTTAGTAAGCGTCTCGATCCGAACAGGGTCAGACCGGTGGAGAGTGGACGCCGATCCTGGTTTTACTAAGACTTAGTAGTCTGGACTTCGGACCGGACTTCGGATAGGCTCGGATCGAACACCCGAAAGGCTTTCCGACGATATAGATCGGCCCTTGTTTAACCCGAGAAAGCAATAACGTTAACGGTCCTGCAGCAATTTTTTTTTCATTTCTTTTTTTTTTCCTGCTTTTTCCCCTGGTATATTTAAAGGATATATACCGCCAGTGGGTTCAAGAAACAAACAGCAGATAGTGAATCGATGACTGAGAAAGATATCGAGCCGCAAGATGAGAGGACGCCAGAAGAGGACACCCATAAATTGTCCTATGGTAAGCCTGATATGACGCTGTCGCGGGAAATTGCATTTGTTTTGATAATTATGTCTGCACAGCTCTTCACCCAGGTTGGAGTGGGCCAAGCAAATGCTCCTTTGGAAATTATCGGTGAACATTTCGGAGATCGCGATCCTGGTGTCAAATCGTGGTACATTGCAGGTTACTCGCTCACAGTAGGAACGTTCATTTTGGCAGCAGGGAGACTTGGAGACATGTACGGCCATAAACGCCTGTTCGTATTAGGCTATGCCTGGTTCGGTTTATGGTCTCTGCTGTGTGGGATTGCGTCCTATGTACACAACTCAAGCATCTTTTTCAGCTTCTGTCGAGGCATGCAAGGGATCGGCCCTGCGGTGTTGATGCCGAACGCATTAGCGATTCTCGGACGAACGTACCATCTTCCAGGGAAGAGAAAGCATCTGGCATTTGCATTGTTCGGTGCCTGTGCGCCGTCTGGGTTTGTGATCGGTGCTCTGTTTTCATCGTTGCTAGCCCAGTTTGCATCCTGGCCGTGGGCTTATTATATCATGGCGATTGCCTGCGTTGGTCTTGCAGTAATCTCCCTGTTTGTGATCCCCACTGACGTCGAATTTGAAGATATGCGCAAGAATCGAGAGAACGAAGAAAAGTTTGACTATCTCGGGGCCTTTTTCGGCATCTCTGGGTTAGTGCTTGTAAATTGCGCGTGGAATCAAAGTCCAATCGTCGGATGGGAAAGAGCCTATGTCTACGTGTTGTTGATTGTAGGTGTACTATGTTTGGGCGTGTTCTTTTATGTGGAAATTTATATCGCAAAGCAACCGTTGATCCCATTGGCTGCTTTCAACCCCGTCATCGGACGTACTCTCGCGGTAGTTGCTTGTGGTTGGGCCACTTTCGGTATCTGGGTATTCTTCCTTTGGAGATTTTGGGAAAATGTTCGACATCAAACTCCGCTAGCATCAACTGCTCAAAGCATTCCATGTGCATTTTCAGGATTTACCGCTTCAATCGTGACGGGAATAATTATTGGACGAATCCCAACGTCATTTGTCATGCTGATTTCCCTAACCGCTTTTTGTGTCTCTGTCATTTTATTGGCGCCAATGCCTATCAACCAGACATACTGGGCCCAGTCATTTGTTTCTATGATCGTGGCCCCCTGGGGTATGGATATGAGTTTCCCTGCCGCCACCATTCTTCTATCGAGTGCAGTGCCAAAAGAACATCAGGGTATTGCTGCCTCACTAGTGGCCACAACGGTGAACTACTCCATATCCATCGGTTTGGGAATGGCTGGGACAGTGCAAAGATACACTGTTCCAGAGGCAGCAAGTAATGAAGATGATGTTGGTTTGACTCTCAAGAGCTATCGAAGTGCCTTTTATTTCGGAATTGGGCTGTCCGGACTAGGAATCATCATCTGTCTCTATTCAGTGGCCAGAGACACGTTCTTGAGGAAAAAAACTACCCATTCTTACTAACTATGCTAATTAAAATTTGAAAGCAAAACTTAATGTAAATATTTATGCGGATTGCATAGACAAATGAATAATAGAAAACAACTAAGCATCATTCTACTATCTCTGTATACTGTCTAAAGGTAAATCTTAGTCTAAAGTCCACCAATCTTAAATTCCATGTCTACCGCGTTCCAGGTTTCAAAAAAGTTTTTGCAAAACTTGACACCTAGATAGACATCTTTCGAGCCGGTAGTGGCTCTGATACTGTGCATAGCTAATTGAGGAATTCCTAAGTCCGCTGCTCTCAACCCGCTCTTTGAGGAGATGTAGGGACCAATTGTTCCACCAGATCTGGAATCATTACGAATGTGGAAATATTGCACCGTGTTGTTTGTTCTGCGAGCAATTTCTTCGACAATTGAAGCAGAAACAGCATCTGTAGTCATATGACCATTTGGATCAAAGTACATGCCAACACCCGTGTTGAGTCGTGGTTTGTGGTGCTCAAGGTATTGTTCAGAAAAGTTAGGATTAACAGCGTGACAAACATCGAACGACGCAAAGAAGGAGTTTGCAAACGTGAGACGTTTGTGTTCATCATCGGAACCAAAGTTGCAGAGGATACGGTCAATGGAGCCTTCCAGCAGGTTACCTTGAGCACCTTGTTTGAGCAAACTGCCAATTTCCTCATCGTCGTACAAGGCGACAATGTTCAACGTTGATGAGTCGGTGAGGTGATCGAGGGATTCCAGCATACCGTTAATGGCTGCAAACGAGCAGATCTTGTCATCGATACGGGGACAAAAAACGAGGTCATGCTCAAGGCCCCCTACAACACCGTGCTGGGTATCAAACATTTCGAGTTCAATCTGAAGGATATTCTCAAGAGACGTTTCTGCGTATTTAGATATTGTTCTCAGCAGACGAAGGTTATGTTTGCCATACAATGGAGCCTTTTTCTCAGACTCAGTAGGATCTTCAGGTTCATCGCCCCAAAGGCCCATCACGGGGACCATTTGAGACTCTTTGTTGAATGGTTCGTTAGCTGGCGCGCCGAAATGAGGGGCTAAGGATGGAATAATGGCGATTGGGTAGGGTACATGGACCAATTTGGACTCAACCACTCCATCTTCCTTCCGCACAATAACTCTACCGGCAATACCCAAATCTCGATCCCACCACTGTCGACTCAACGCGCCTGAATAGGGTGCAATTCCAATCTGCGCATAGCCGTCTTGTGGACTTTTGACCGAGATCGGCTTGACCTTTGTAGTAAGCGCGTCAATATGAGCACCAATAATTGCAGCTCCATTTCCTGGCTTGAAGTTTTTGCCTACAACAACTGCAAGCAAGGATGACCCGTTACGGGTAGTAAATATCTTGGAGGAAGAAGACGAGGATAAGTGCTCACCCCAGTTATCCCGTTCAGAAACGTACGAAAACCCAGCCTCTGAGAGCCGATCACCGACGTGCTTAATAGCATGGAACGTAGTAGGAGAGGTATGAATGAAGTCCAAGAAATCATCCGTGTATCCTCGAGCATCATGTCTGGTGGGGTCGTTATGAGAGGAAGTTGTGTTGGTACCCTTCATCGAGGAAAACTCTCGGGGAGTGCTGTTTTCACCTTTTTTTGGGCTGTTTCTTGCACTGGCAAATTCTCTAGTAACTACAACCATTCTTCTGTTTAATATCAAAGTCTAATTGAAACGTACAGTGTGAGAGAAAAGGGGTTGAAAGCGCCTGTGGGGGGGGAGTGTATTAAGCGCTGATAAGCGACAAGCTATCTACTTCCCAAGCGCGCCAACCCGCGTAGCACTAGCCTTTTCTGAAATGAGTTATTAAGCGTCCAGCCATTGCATTTTGCTGACCGTAGTATAGATGAGCGTACGGTAGGTATGGATACAAGGGCGTGAACTTTAGCCTGTTGTCTAACACTATGAGGGAAGCAGGTGTCGCTCTTGTCTCATATCGCGTGTCCGACCGTCTGCGGAGCTGATAAGATAGAGCCTCCCAACGCGCACTTCCCCCGAGCGGGAGAAACGAGACCAGTGAAATCGCTTCTTTACAGAACAAAAGTCCGTTTGCAGCGAATGAATGAGCCCTGTAGGTCGAATTGTCTATGGTGGTTTCTTTTTTCTCCAAACAGAGACAGAAAAATGGCTCCGCGAGGCACATTCATTTCTATCCGGTAAAAAAATAGCATGTTGGCAACCTTCAGTTGCTGAAGTACTCCCACTGCCCAATAAAAGCAGAAACTGCATCTAATGGATGTAGCTATTTCAATGAGGATGTGGATAATAAATGCACACTGTGCTTGACTGCAATTGTCTAGCAGAGTGAGAACTATGGTTTCCACACGTCCAGAATTGGAGGTTATATAGGTGAATCACTTTTCCGATATCACAAAAATAGAAATAGAGCTTTCGCACTCTTTGCCACCACCCCGCTGACCGCAATATATATATCGCATGGAAAGCCATTAAGATAAACTTCATAGGGGAGAGCTGTATATCTATTGCTGAAAATATGCATAGTTGTTTTGGACGATCACCTCCGCAAATTTCCTCATGGGTATACCTCATAAAACAGTTCACCAAACTACTACCTCACACAAGCTTACGACTGGAAAATGCTACAAATCACAGATTTACCCTTAGATGTTCTCTGGGAAATCTTCGACCATCTGGCAATCAAAGAATTACTAGCTTTGAGAGGGATATGTGAAAGGCTGAAAATAATCGTTGAAGGTACCAAGCACTTAGTTTTTTCTGTTGAATTCACAGAACTGAGCAACTTCGTATTCATCCGTCATAACGCAAATTCAAATGGTGATGTTTGGAGGAAAAGCAGCAAAAAATTAAGTAATCTTGATTTTGTATTGAAAAAAACTAATGTAATCACATTTGTTACGCCCGCTGGTACACTGGACAGGAAATATTGCAGATTTTCCGAATTTATTCCTATCATGGAAGAGGTTTTCGATAAAATGGAGAACATACCAGACAACATCTTGAGAGTAGTCAACGTATCAGCTGGTAGCCCCATTCTGTATCACGCACCTGGGGCGACCAATATAATCGAGCGAATTAATAATACAGGCTTGGATATCACTGTGCAGACTATTACTCTGCAGAATACTCTTATCGACGGGAAGAGATTCCAGGAGACTATCAATATTGGAGGCAAATTTAAAAGTTTTACACTTGCCCTTACAAATCAAACCTCTTTAAAAGGGTCATTTAATTTTTCCGCCGCAGCCAACTTGAACCAATTTGTTCTTAAAACAATTAAAAAGCGAGCTGATATAAGAGATTTGATGAAATCCCTCTACGATTGCCCATCCTTAGACACGATTTGCCTCCATGGATGCAAGGCTTCTGTTCTGTTGGGTCGCTTCCCGAAAAGATTGAGAACTTTACACTATGCCGCAGACCACTTCAGTCTGGATAATTCCACGATTTGTCCAGCGGAGAAGGTAGTTTCTGAATACGGTCTGAGGTTTTTGGGAAACGGCGCCGGTTTCCCAAATTTATCTATTTTAGAAGCCAGAATTTCAAAAGATTGGCGGTGCGACGCTTTCTTCGTGGAAGAGTACGAACAAACGATCCTGTCATTGAAGGAGCTACGGTTGTCTTTTGTAAATGCGAGTCAGCTGGAAATTTTGAAGAGCAAAACATTCCAGAATAGTAATAATCTTAAGAAGCTCTGCATTGAGATTTACAACGACGTACAGCCCGAAATATTGAGTATTCTTCAGCAGCTCTTGAAATGGAAAACGCTGATGTTTTTTACTCTTATCATATACACAGAAAATCTCGATGAGAGTAACGAAATCAAGGATCAATTTGAGGAATTCATTGACAAGATTTATCGTAAAAATGGTGTATTTGCACACCTGGAGTTCAGAACTTCGGGTATATACTCACGAATTGACAGCATGATCGACGACCATTGTTGACTAGCAAGAGATTGCAGCTGTCCGCTAATCAAGTGCCACGAACTTATATATATATTCCGTAGCAAACAGCCTCTCTCTAAAAAGGCACAACTCAATTTACATGCGTCAACCCTGTGTTTGTACAGAATCTTGCATAACCTCTTCGCTCCGCTTGAGACTTGCTATATATATACTGTGACCGTCTATATTCCTCCCAACAACGCGCCAAAGCGCGATCACCAAAGAAAAAAAAGTGAAATTCATAGCAGCGGAGTAGGTGAGGAAGCTGAAAGAATATCATTTATTTAACGGAGAACACAATGGATGACGAATCACAGCCACCACACGTCACCATTCGAAATGCTGAGAAAGACGAGATAGACTTTGTGTTGTCGGATCTTGACTTATCGTGAGTAGAATGCGCGCCTGTCCCAACCCCCAGCCATTACTAACATGTGTGTATAGTCTCGCAAATTCTCTCCGACGAGTGATGATGGCAGAGATTCCTACAATAGGTAAGTAGACAATCGTGATGCTTTGAAATAGCTCTCTAACTCATCATCTAGCGATCGACTTGGTGGAGATTGAAAAAAACACGTCTGTTCTGGCTGACGAATTCATAGCACACCGATTGGGGTTAATCCCGCTAGAATCGACAAACATTGAAGAATTAGAATACACTCGTGACTGTAACTGTGACCAGTACTGCGAAAAATGCTCAGTGGTGCTAACCCTGGATGCACGATGCACCTCCGACGTGACGATGGATATATATACTCGAGACTTGATGGTTTCTCGACCTGCTGCTAACAACTCCTCGGTTGGTTTCCCAGTTTTCAATGATCCGGAGAAAAAGGGAGTGTTATTATGTAAATTGAGGAAACACCAGGAGCTGCGGGTCCGGTGTATTGCGAAAAAAGGCATTGCTAAAGAGCACGCTAAATGGGCGCCGGTTTCGGCGGTGGGTTTTGAATACGATCCCTGGAACAAACTGCGACATACCGACTATTGGTATGAGCAAGATGCGGAAGCTGAATGGCCAAAGAGTAAGAATGCCGAGTGGGAAGAGCCACCAAAGGAAAACGAGCCGTTTGATTATAATGCGAAGGCGGACAGGTTCTATTTCAATGTTGAGACAATTGGCTCGGTGAAGCCCAAAGACGTCGTACTTAAGGGTGTTTCCAAGTTGCAGCAGAAGTTAGCCGAAGTGGTTATGGCCTTAGACAATGAGGAGCAGGCTCGTGCAGCGGCTAATTATCCTTCAACTCCATATAGAGACGTCCAGGACGATTGGTATTGATATATATATATAATTAATTAATGCGCTACTTTTGTTGTCTTGCTCTTTTTTCGTTCTCCGCTGCGCCTTTAGGCCTACTGAGAGCCATTCCATGCAATACAATCTGACAGCTTGACAGTGCCACCAAACAGGTCTAGCGCACTACCAAACGTCAAGTCCACTTTGCCATTACTCAATTCAGCTACCAGTCGCAGGTCATCAATGCTCTTTGCTCCGCCAGCATAGACGGTTGGAATGTCGACCCATTCTCCTAGCGCCTTGACAAGGTCGGTGTCAATCCCCTTACACAAACCTTCTACGTCTGCAGCATGAATCAAAAACTCACTACAATACTGAGACAGTGTGTCAAGGGTGTGCTTATTGACTTCAGTATCAGTCAACGTTTGCCATCTGTTCATCGCCACCACCCATTTGTCATCTTTCCGCCTACAGCTCAGGTCCACCACCAAGCGGTCTTTGCCGATTTTCTCAGCCAATTGACTTAACCGGTCCATTGACAGCTTTGCATCGGGGAAAAGATAGGACGTCACAATTACTTTGGATGCTCCTCGAGCAATCCAGTCTTCTGCATTATCTAAATTAATTCCACCGCCAACTTGCAGCATATTTGGCCATGCCTCTAGGGCCTCCACAGCTGCCTCGTCGCAGCCGGGGCCCAACTTGATAACGTGAGTACCGTAGACGTCATTCTCGGAGTACAATTTGCCATAATAACCTGCAGTTTGAGTGGATACGAAATTCGTCGCTGCTCCGGCATCAGTCAGCGTGCCTCCTACAATCTGCTTGACCTGTCCATTGTGGATATCGATACAGCCCTTGAATCGAGTCATTATGTCCAGTGACTAAGTTCAATCTCGGGCCGATTTTTTTGGTTCCCCTAGCCTGTGGGTTGTGACGTGGGTTCGAGTCCACCATGAATAAGCCTTTAGCAGTCTCTCTTTTCTCCTGAAGGAAGAAAAAAGATAGCTCTGCGTAATCCCCAGTGCTTTTGCTTCTTTTCTAAAAAAGAAGAACGCTTGCAGCACATCTACACTATAGTATTGAGACAAATTTTTGTGGGTTCGATTCCGCGTGGCGTGTGTTTCCGTTGGGAGCCTTTACCTTGCAAAATAATTTTTTCAGTTGATAACGAGATATATAGATAACCAGGATGAAAAAGAGCACAAGCAAAAAGAAACAGGATACCAGCAGCAGTGGGAGTGAATCAGAAGAGTTGTATGAGTCCGATTCTTCATCAGATTCAGATTCTGGGCCGGAGGTGGTCACTTTCACAGATACAACGAGCGTCCGTCCAGCGGAGTCCTCGAAACAAGAACGGAAACTGTTTATGTCCTCCACAGCCCCAAGAGATAAGATCCAGCAACCTCCGCCTCCACGACGTAAGGGAGCTGCTGCAAATGACAGTGAAAGTCTAGCGGAAGATGTGGCCCTTCAACGATTGATCTCAGAATCACACATTCTGGCTGAGGGCCGGGACAAGTTCTCCGGTGCGGATATATCAACCGACCTGGACCCAATTGGTAAGACTCGACACAAGACGCTGGATGCACGTCTGGAGACCCTAGGAGGCAAGACCAAAAAGAAGCAGAAGGCGCCGATGAACATCCAGAAGGGCATGAACGCGAAGCAGAAGGAGCGCAAAGATAAGTACGAATCGTATGCAAAGGAGGCCGGTATAGTACTAGCTCGACCGAACAGCGGTGGGGTGAAGAAGCCCCCAGTCAAGCGACAACGCGGTCTGCAGATTGCCTCTGTGGGTCGAAACACCCGTCATGGTCTAGTCATCTCCGAGAAGGAGATTCAGAAGGTCACAAATAGAGGCGGTCCGTCAAAACATAAAAAACGAAAATAAAAGCTAATAAGACTAACACAATTCCGGAAGCCCATGCTCAATTGTCTCATAAGCAGGCAAAACTGTGTCTCTCAATGTAGTCTCTGCAATTCCAGTGCTTTTGCTTCTTTTCTAGTCCGCTGGGCAGTGTGCCTCCGGCGGCTTCTTTTTTCTCCGAAAAGAAGCAGAAAAGGTAGCTCTGCGAAGCGATTCTAGTGCTTTTGCTTCGTTTCTAGAACAGAGGACCACCCGCAGGCCAATTCTACATCGTAGACAGGCAGAGTCTCTACAGAGACACACTCAGCATGTGATGCAAAAACCCGAACCAATGGTTCGCCGGTGGTCACCCACCGCCATCGAAAGCTGTCAGTTTCGGACGACGTTCAGTGCTTGTAGCTATATATGCATAGCTGTACAGACTGTTATCGTTAAATTGAAGGGAAAACGGCCAAAAACCCAGTACCGGAATGGGTCAATTGTGAATCTGCTTGCGCCAGAAAGCAAAGCAACGGCAGTCGTGGATGCGCACATGTGGGGTCCACAGCCGAGGTGTGGAGAGTGTGATAGAGTGGGTGTGTGTATTTGCTCCCAAACGACGACAGAAAGATAACAATACGATGGATATGACGGAGCAGTTTATCTATGGAGACCGGAGACGCAGCCGGATGAGTGACAGTATCGGTAAGTAGAGAGTGTGTGTGGAGTGTATACCGAGCAGTGAACTGACGTTGGACAGACCGGGTCTTTGTCAAGGGCATCGCGACCGTTCGAACGCTCTCAACGTCCTCAGTGGGTGGACTATCCCGTCCTCCTGCGGAAACCAGGGCAGAGCTCTACGGGCTGTACAAGCAGGCCACCGAGGGTGACGTGGAGGGGCTCATGGAGAGACCAGTGGGAGACGAATTGAGCGAAAGCAAGTGGGATGCGTGGAAGTCGTTTGAAGGGCTGTCCCAGACAGAGGCTAAGAAGCGTTACATCACCCTGCTGATAGAGACGATGCGCTCGTTTGCTAACAGCACTCCACAGGCCCGTGAGCTCCTGACCGAGCTGGAGACTATGTGGGAGCAGGTCCGCGATATGTCGTCGCCGTCACATCAATCATCGCCCATCTTCGGTAACCCCAGTTTGCATAGCGTTTCCAGACACAACCACACCCCATCCATCCCAGCTCCACCGCATCCGGTGTCGACGCAGAAGGATGATGCTGAGATGCGTCGCTGGAAGCGGGAAATCTCGCGTGCGCTCGATACACTCAACGAGGAGGTCCTCACCCTCCGATCCAGGGTGTCCGAGCTCTCCCAGCAGCCCAACAGCGGAGAGTCGCCGTCTTCGCGTATCCTGGGCTTCCTATACCCGCTCGTGGTGAAGGTGTGGAGCGTGGTGTGGCCCGCAGCCAAGCGATTGAGCCTAGACGGGCTGGTGATTCTGTGCACATGGTACGTGATTCACTGGGTGCGGACGCATCCCAACCAGCTCAACCGGCTGGGGGCGGCTATTAGGGCCTTTGTGATGGTCCTCACCCGGCGAAAGGGCCCCAATCGTTCTTAGTCGACCCCAGGCAGTGTCTGCTGTTTTCCTCGTGTATGCATATGGTGAGCCTTGATTAGACAGTACGTATATTCTAATTCACTACTTGACGCTTCGTCTTCATTGCTGTGCGGGTGGCCTTCTTTGCATTGCCCTGCGGGCGGCCTTCTTTTCTAGAAAAGAAGCAAAAGCACTAGTAGGCGAGGTGGGATGTCAGTTGCCTCGCAGAGCTACCTTTTTTGCTTCTTTTCGGAGAAAAAAGAAGCCGCCGGAGGCACATTGCCCTGCGGGCGGCCTTCTTTTCTAGAAAAGAAGCAAAAGCATTAGTAGGCGAGGTGGGATGTCAGTTGCCTCGCAGAGCTACCTTTTTTGCTTCTTTTCGGAGAAAAAAGAAGCCGCCGGAGGCACATGGCTGTGTCGACTTTGCAGGGCGGTTCTCGGGGATCTATGCGTTGAATTAAGTCTGTGTTCTATAAATATCAGATGGCTATATATACGTATGATAACATATATGTAAAGAGGTATTCAAAAGCGTGAAATCAGCATAAAGCATTCCAGAGAACAGGATGTTATAACATCTTGGAAGTTTAGTGTGACAACGCTTGGTGTTTTCTGCGAAGATGCGATAAAACAGATTAATACTGTCAAATTAGTGGAAAAAAGCAAGGAACTTCGTGTTGGCTTTAAGCAATTAACTCAGAGAAGATGCGCCTCAAAGAGCTACCTTTTCAGCTTCTTTTCGGAGACTACACCAGCCGTAGACGCTGGAACGGCTGAAATATGACCGTATGCATACGCGCTCATCTCCTCTTATTCGCGTATGCATATGCGGATGTGCTGCTGATTGTTATGGGAGAACACGGCTCAAGCGTGGCCGTAGTAATATATATATATGCTGTAAACTATCAACCTCAATACCAGCGACAAGTATCAACCGACTGTTCGTTCACCTCAATACAACGATCATGAGCGCGGTGAGTTCACCCCACAAACAACGTGTCTATTTCGAAAGACAATGAAACAAGCGGAGGTGTGTCACGTGTCGAAATTACACTTTTTCTTAAACAAACACATAGATCTGATCGCTGCCGGATTGGGGAATGCAATCAAAATAATATCAGCGACAAAAATAATATTATTAAATAACAGGTCACTCTTAGTAATCAGCAAAAATGCAGCGCGGCGTATATAAAAGGTGGTCTTTTCTCCTCCTTTTTTTTTTTTTTTTTTTTTTTTTTTGGTTCTTTTTTCGCTTGAAAAAATAAAATATCAAATATCTCTTTCCATTGCGTCTCTTGACCCAACAACCCTGTCTCCACTTCACACCCACTTCCTCGGAAGTGGTCGATCAAGCTACCGCCGCTGCCAATCCGAGGACAACCCACCACCCCGTCGGGCCGCCGATACCGTCTGCCGTTTTGGGAAGTGTGTAGTGTGCAAGGGACGCAGCACGTGCGACGGATTATTGGCTCTGCGATCGTTTCTGCAGGGATAATCACGGCACAAGCCCTCAGCAGAGTCATCCAACGGTACCGACGTGCACGAAAATAAAAAGCGTCCGACTGCGGACGTCTGATCCTCCTCTTTTTTGTTGTTTTTCCAGATCAAATGAGCCCGTATTACGCAAACAGTGCTATGCCTGGGAGCAACCAGCCGTCTCCGGGCGACCACTACAGTCTGGAGCCTGAGGGCGCCAGCCCTGCCACCGGTGCCCCTGCCCAGTACTATCACCACCGTCCGTCTAGCCAAGATATGTCTGCAGATTCCACTGTCCAGAACAATCCTAACCACCACCCGAACAACAACAGCAACTTCCAGGATATATTCAATGACCTCCTCTTCGACGACCACAGCGCCTACAACACGCCAAGTGACGTGTTCCAGTCCCCCAGTGGGATCGATGGATACGACTATGCGACACCCACCGAGCTTTTCAGTCCGCTCACGTCGCCGCTTCTCGAGGGCCACAACCCGGGGGCATCGTCCGTCTCGTCCACCAGCATCCAGCCCAGTTCGTCCACCAGCGTGAGCGGCAGCCGGCGAAAGACCCCGATCCTGTCCGCCTCCAGGGTGTCCAAGGTGTCGCCCATGATCAAGCCAAAGCCCGCGTCCTCCGGTCGAAAATCCGACCATGGTGCTGTGATGGACGGTCTGCCCGACATCACCATGCCACCGCCGTCGAGGAAACAGTCCAACTCGAGCCTCCACAACATGTCGTCCTCCAGCACCGGCTCCAACACCCCAGCCACCCCGGCCACCCTCATGAACCTCAAACAACACTCCTCCGACAAGCTGTCGTCGTCTGCGTCCGGCTCGGCGTCGTCTGGTCGCAAGAGCTCGCCCGCCATCCGGCCGAAGATACAGATCTCGCCCAAGATCTCGCCGTCCGCTTCTCCGCATCTCGGCCCCACTGTGTCGGGCATTAACAACACCAACACGGCCGCGCCCGCCAACAATACCAACAACAGCACTACTAACCCAGATCTCGCAGCCCTGCTGTCGTCCAAGTCCAATTACCAGACCATCGTCGAGGGCAAACACACCGAGCTCGGTCTGTCGTACCCAGAGCACCTCAGCGCCAACCTGACGTCCAAGAAGACCAACCACAAGCTGGCCGAGCAGGGTCGTCGCAACCGCATGAACTCGGCCGTCACCGAGCTGGGCCAGCTGGTCCTGCCCAAGGACTCGTCGTCCTCCACCAGCTCCAAGGCCCACACGGTCGAGACCGCCATCGACTACATCAGACGGCTGCAGAAGGAGCTCGATTCCACCCGTGCTGAGCTCGAGCGCTACAAGAAAGACCAATAGCACCCGCTCCCGCTTTCATGTATAATGCAGAGATCGGCGCTGAGCTGCGCTTGGCACGCGTCTCTATCCCCACAAAAACTACGTATAACGACCCCACTAATACATTCTCCCCACATCGTCTATATCCTCCGGAGTGAGGGTGGTGCCTCCAAAGGTAGCTCTGCGAGGCAATCCTAGTGCTGTTACTTCTTCTAGTGTGTGCCTCCGGCGGCTTCTTTTTTCTCCGAAAAGAAGCAAAAAAGGTAGCTCTGCGAGGCAATTCCAGTGCTTTTGCTTCTTTTCTAGAAAAGAAGGCCGCCCGCAGGGCAATACACCGACCCTGTGCAGCCTCCGGCGGCTTCTTTTTTCTCCGAAAAGAAGCAAAAAAGGTAGCTCTGCGAGGCAATCCTAGTGCTTTTGCTTCTTTTCTAGAAAAGAAGGCCGCCCGCAGGGCAATACACCGACCCTGTGCAGCCTCCGGCGGCTTCTTTTTTCTCCGAAAAGAAGCAAAAAAGGTAGCTCTGCGAGGCAATCCTAGTGCTTTTGCTTCTTTTCTAGAAAAGACCACCCTCAGGGCAATACACAGGCCCTATAGCGTGTAGTGTCTGTGTGGTTGGTGGTAGCGACCGCCGCTGGTCCTAAGAACCCTACAACGTACACTGGGGATTTGGGTGGTTGTTTGTGTGTGTGTGTAGGGAGCTTTGGACCCAGGAGAGGCCGTCTCCATGGGTGGAGGAAAAAAAAAAACCTGGGGAGGGGGATATCGGGACCCTTTTATAGTTTTTGAGGGCCTGGGTTGCTCAACATGCGACATGTATGCAGGAATATTATTATTATGTTTTTAAGGGTTAGTCTCACGTGACGATGTGGCTACGGAGAGCCGATGAGGTTGGGGATCGCCCGGAATCGGCCCGGATCGAGACAGCAGGCCGAAGAATGCGGGCGGACCGCGACGCGCGAATGGGATTACACTCGATAGCGGGTAAATCTGGGGCCAGGGGAACAATGGGGATTGTTAGAACAAGGGAAACTTTATGATATCATGACGCGTTTAGCTAATGTACAGGGTTAAATAGATGCAGCAAATTTTCGTGTGTGGTGAGTAGCAGTAGTAGTAGTAGTAATAATAATAATGGCAGAAGAATAAATAAGTGTGGTGGTTTCAATTCTTGTTTTTTTTTCGTTTGTTTGTTTGTACGCCTATTGAGCGGTCGGACAGTTGCGCCAGTCGTGGTCGTTGAAGCCACAGATAGGGCACGGGCCGTGGGAGGGCATGGTGTGTGGTGTGTGGTGTAGGGAGAGGGAGAGGGAGAGGGCGGCAGTGGAGTTATATAGCGCGGAAAAAGCAAGTCGGACTGTCCTGAAAATCTGGCCCCCTCCAGCCGATCAGGGGCATTCTTCCATGCGTCTGTTTCAGGCTTGCCAATCACCGCACAATGAAAAATCGATCCGATCCCGCTATGATGCCATTCCGCAGCCAGCCAATCACACGCCCCTCCTCCACACTCACATGTCTAGCGCTGCTGCTGCTTCTTGTGGCTGTTTGCCCCTCTTTTACGGAAAAAAAGAATAATAATTAATAATAATAAAAAAAGGGTTTAAAGCTGAAATTAATATTATTATTATTATTATACATGTACATACAGTTCGGCATTCACGTGGTAAATCTTTTTTTTTTTTTTTTTGGTTCAGGTCGCTCTCCAAAGTAGGAGTCACGTGGTGCTGTGAAATCTAGGGGGTGCGGGCGGACGCGTTGGGAGGCCCTCCTACAAACAATGCTCTCCTTTTGACTGCTGCTACACTCTCCCTCCCACACAAGCTCAATGGCCAGAACAAGCAAGCTCCAGAGGGCCCCGCCACCCGCGATCCCCGATCTGCGCTTCGAGCAGAGCTACCGCAGGGCCCTCGCTCCGGCAAACGGATCCGTGTTCTGGGTCGTGATGATCACCCTTCGCGACCAGCTCTTCTTCCCCTTCGTCCAGGGCTTCCTGTGGGCGTCCATTGTCATTGGCTTCCGCACTTGGCGGTCTCGTGTGGCCGACAACGGCGTGTCCTGGGGCGGTAAGTTGTCGCTTTCCTGCTGCTGACTGGTTTGTGTTATATTAATAGCTCTTTAGCCACTTTGAGGCGTTGGTTCGGCGCACCGCCCCCAAAACGTTATTTATAGACTCATTTTATGCACCCTTTTTAACCCTCGCTCTGGGTCCCACCTCCTGCACTGTAATAAACTCTTCGCATGTCCTACAACTAAGCTCAATCTCCACGAGGGTACGAGTAGTAGCCTCCGGTAGCTCTGCGAGGGTGCGAGTAGTTGCCTCCGGCGGCTTCTTTTTTCTCCGAAAAGAAGCAAAAAAGGTAGCTCTGCGAGGCTAATAGTCACGTGGGTGCTGGGAAAACCTCCAGTGCTTTTGCTTCTTTTCTAGAAAAGAAGGCCGCCCGCAGGGCAATTCTTCACTCTGCGGAGCCTGTCACGTGGGTGCTGTGAAAGCTCAATCTCTATGAGTGGCCTCCGGCGGCTTCTTTTTTCTCCGAAAAGAAGCAAAAAAGGTAGCTCTGCGAGGCTAATAGTCACGTGGGTGTTGTGAACACTGCTTTTGCTTCTTTTCTAGAAAAGAAGGCCGCCCGCAGGGCAATTCTTCACTCTGCGGAGCCTGTCACGTGGGTGCTGTGAAAGCTCAATCTCTATGAGTGGCCTCCGGCGGCTTCTTTTTTCTCCGAAAAGAAGCAAAAAAGGTAGCTCTGCGAGGCTAATAGTCACGTGGGTGCTGCGAAAACCTCCAGTGCTTTTGCTTCTTTTCTAGAAAAGAAGGCCGCCCGCAGGGCAATACACCGACCCTGTGTAGCCTCCGGCGGCTTCTTCTTGATGCTCTCAGCAGTCACGGAGCTCGGAACCAGTGTAGTATGATGGATGGTTTCTTTTCCACTACAGTCGTACGGTAATATCTCTTCTTCGGCACGCTGCACTACTAGAAACCACTAACCGACCCATTAGTACCCGGAGCTATATCTCTTATGTATGCTGAACCAGTGTGCCACGTTTGTGATGCCATACAATTGCACTTTCTTGATTAGCCCCCTGTTCATCAAGTGGATTTTCCCGCCTGTATAATTTCAATATGGTTTAATAGGTCTGTGGTGTCTCCACAGAGGTATGCAGGTCTCACAGATACGTCTCAACGTGGCCTGAAATGGAGCAGGTTCTGCAAAAGTCCAAAGAAGTCGAAATTTTTTTCGATTGGCGCGGTGCAGTCCACAAAATACTGTATGAATCACACTTGCCTCCACATGTATAGCACATATATGAAGAAAGGTAGCTCTGCGAAGCAATTGTGAGCGTGGGGAGGTCTAAATACGGGTTATATTCAAGTACAGGTTAAATAGATTAGGAGTTGTCTGTGGCCTCCACATGTATAACACATACATGCTTTCTACAGCTCGTGACATTCGGCGTAGTGCTTAGTGCTTTTGCTTCTTTTCTAGAAAAGAAGGCCGCCCGCAGGGCAATGTGCCTCCGGCGGCTTCTTTTTTCTCCGAAAAGAAGCAAAAAAGGTAGCTCTGCGAGGCAATTGTGAGCGTGGGGAGGTCTAAATACGGGTTATATTCAAGTACAGGTTAAATAGATTAGGAGTTGTTGTTGTTGTTGTTGTTATTGTTGTAGAAGCCACCGCCACGGCCACCTCTGCCTCTGCCTCTACCTCTGCCACGATGGTGACCTCTGCCTCTATGGTATGCGGCCGGCTGGCCGAAGGTCTCCATGTTGAGCTTGCGCTCCTCACCGCGACGCTCATAGGGGCTCATGGCGTCGTTGTCGCCCTCTGCACGCTCCTTTGCGGTGGAGGAGATGTTGTCGAAGAAGGAGCTCTTTTTGTTGTAGAAGGTGTCGTTTGGCTCTGGTGGAATCACCGAGTCGTCCTTGGTGAACTTCGCGTTGGCCTGGTCAAAGTCGTACTCGGATTGGGGCACCTCCGGACCCCGGTGACCACGACGCGGTGGATGCTGGTGACGTGGGCGAGGGCCCCGGGCGTTTTGGTGCTGGGGCTGTTCCGGATAGGAGTATTCGCTTGGAGTAGGAATTGAGTTGGTGGATGGATAGCCTGGCTGCGAGGCTGGGGCTGGAGCAGCTGGAGCAGGAGCCGGAGCTGTGATTGGGGCTGGGGCTGGGGCTGGAGCTGGGGGCTGCTGCTGGGTGGTCTGCTGGATGATAGCCGGGTCCTGGAACGCGGGCTGCGGTGGAGCTGGGGCACTCTCGGCGATCTTGAGGTCCTTGACGTCGGAGCCTCTGAAGATGATGAACTCGTACACCCCGTCGGATGGTGGAATCTCGTCCATGCCATTTCGACGCCCTTCAGTGCCATACGACCGGACCTGCTTCAGCGACACGGTGGACTGCTCGGAGTTGATCTCGTGCAACGTGCCCACATAGCGGATGTTGCTGTTCGAGACGAGCGAAATCGTCTTCCCGATGTATTGTGACATTACTGTGCTGTCAACCGGAGAATCCTGGGCGTGTTGTGTCTGAAAAATTTGTCCCAACCAACAACAGCTTTGGGTGTTTCGACTCCGGGGTGCCGCGTCTTACGCAGACTTCTCGGAGGTACTCCCGAATATTGGGCGGAGCCATGGATAGCTGTAATTGACCAATTGGTTGTATGGCCAGCCTAGTTACACAGTCGTATCTCTGTCTCTGTGCTGGTAATGCGTTCAACTAAAGTTAGGGCTCCTTTGTGTGTGTTAGCGCATATATGCATCGTTCTCTCAAGTCACATATGCATGCATATCTGCTGCACCAGCTTGAGCTACCACCGGAGGTACTCTGCCCTGCGGGCGGCCTTCTTTTCTAGAAAAGAAGCAAAAGCACTAACGGCTGAGGTGGGGTATCAATTGCCTAGCAGAGCTACTGCTGGAGACACGTACACTGCCCTGCGGGCGGCCTTCCTTTCTAGAAAAGAAGCAAAAGCACTAACGGCCGAGGTTGGGTATCAATTGCCTCGCAGAGCTACTGCTGGAGACACGTACATTGCTCTGCGGGCTCAAAAGCACTAATGCCCTAGGTGGGATATCAATTGCCTCGCAGAGCTACCTTTTTTGCTTCTTTTCGGAGAAAAAAGAAGCCGCCGGAGGCTACACCCTACCGTTGTGTGCCCTGCGGGCGGCCTTCTTTTCTAGAAAAGAACAAAAGCACTGGAATTGCCTCGCAGAGCTACCTTTTTTGCTTCTTTTCGGAGAAAAAAGAAGCCGCCGGAGGCTACACCCTACCGTTGTGTGCCCTGCGGGCGGCCTTCTTTTCTAGAAAAGAAGCAAAAGCACTGGAATTGCCTCGCAGAGCCACCTTTTTTGCACTAATGCCCTAGGTGGGATATCAATTGCCTCGCAGAGCTACCTTTTTTGCTTCTTTTCGGAGAAAAAAGAAGCCGCCGGAGGCTACACCCTACCGTTGTGTGCCCTGCGGGCGGCCTTCTTTTCTAGAAAAGAAGCAAAAGCACTGGAATTGCCTCGCAGAGCCACCTTTTTTGCTTCTGCCGGAGGCAAGGGCTATATATATATACAACCGGGGTTTGGCGGAGATGAGGCGGATACCACCGCGAGACTCGGGTGCGTGAAAAATTAAAGGGACAAAAGCTGTTTTGGGTGTGGACCCAACACTGCTCTGCACCATCACCACCTCCACGCCGGATCTTATGACCTCCATCACTCCCTTTCGAGCCACGGACCTGTTGTCCTTCGGAACGGTGAACCTAGATGTGCTGACAGAAAACTATCATCTGGGCTACTACCTGCAGTACCTGTGTAGGTGGCCGTCGATGGTGTTCAAGAGCGAAAACGCCAACGGCCGCTGCACCGGGTACATGGTCGGCAAGGCGGAGGGCCCAGGCAAGGAATGGCACTCCCACATCACCGCGGTGACGGTGGACTACGACTACAGACGACTGGGTATCGCGAAGCAGCTTGTGGAGCATCTGGAGCATTGCTCAGAGGAGCCCGACTACAACTGCTACTTCATGGACCTGTTCGTGCGCACGTCCAACAAGATGGCCATAGACATGTACAAGCTCTTTGGCTTTGACGTCTTCCGGCGGGTGAAGCACTATTACAGCTCTGGTGACGACCCGAACGACGGTGAGGATGCGTTCGACATGCGCAAGCCACTGAAGCGAGACCCCGATCGCGAGAGCCTCACAAAGTCCAACCACACTTTTGAGACCCAGGGCTTTGTGTATAAGTACGACAGGGCGTCGTTGCAATGACGTCGGAGTGGGCCATATGCATTTAATAAACATCTGTAATCAATTGGTATGCCCGTATAGCCTCCGGCTGCTTCTTTTTTCTCCGAAAAGAAGCAAAAAAGGTAGCTCTGCGAGGCAATTCCAGTGCTTTTGCTTCTTTTCTAGAAAAGAAGGCCGCCCGCAGGGCAATACACGGCCCATGTAGCCTCCGGCGGCTTCTTTTTTCTCCGAAAAGAAGCAAAAAAGGTAGCTCTGCGAGGCAATTCTAGGGCTTTTGCTTCTTTGGACGGCAGCCCAAAGGGGCACATATGGACCCCGTAGTTCGAAATACGTTTGTATAGATCAATCAGAACAGTTCAGACTCCTTTGCGGACCTCCGGAGAAAAGCCAGAACTGCTCTGAGCGAGCAGAGATGTGTGCACAGTGAAAGATGGACCGATCATGGCCATTGAACGGGCCACAATGGTGAGTAAGTTGCAGGTTAATCTCGTTTGCGCCAAAATAGGAACAGAACATGGAGTAAGATCTGCACCAGAGTGTTGGCAAACTTGGGTAGTAGCTATATAAGGATGGAGCAAAAATATTACATTCGTTTTAGTTATCTAGGCAAATTATACATTTACTCAGATGGAACTAAAAAGAGACGGAGTTAGCAGAGGGACACACAAAAAAAAAAGCAACAGGATCAAAACTTACCATCAATTTCACCGTTGTTAATAGCATCAATAGTAACGTGAGGAGGCTTGCCGTCGACTCTGCAGCCAACGGATTGGGCGGTACCCAAGATTTCCTTGACAGTGCCGGAAAGTTCCTTGGCGAAGGACTTTTCTCTCATGGTACGGGCAATGTTGTAGATCTCGTCCAAAGGAATGTTACCGTTGTGTTTGATGTTCTTTTCCTTCTTCTTGTCTCTTGGAGGTTCCTTGAGGGCGCCGATGACCAAGGAGGAGGCGGATGGGACGACCGAACAAGTGGCCTGTCTGTTTTGGATGGTCAGTTGGACGGTGACTCGGATACCCTTGTAGGCCTTGGTGGCCTTAGCGATGTCTTCACCGACCTTCTTTGGGGAGAGACCGAGAGGACCAATCTTTGGGGCCAAGGCGGAGGAAGCACCAACCTCACCACCGGTGGCTCTGAGGTAGATGATCTTGACTTCAGTAGGATCGAACTAGATGCGGGTTAGCAGGGAGGGGGGTCTTCATTTCGTGCTGTTGTGCTTACTTTTGGAGGCATTGTCGATTATATGTATGGTCGTTCTCTGGGTCGAAGTGTTGAAAAAACCTGAGTCGGCGGTGGTAGTGGTTGTTGGGAGGGCTCTGCGGGTGGAAAAAAAAAATAGCAGTCACAGCAGCGACTGGGAAAAATTAAAATCGCCTTTTAGGGTTGTAGCCCTAATTTCGTCAGGGTTAGGGAAAACTCCAAAATATGTGTATGTATGTATGGCAGTAGGTGACCATGATAAAAATTTGGGTGGGTTAGGGAAAATTCGGAACCAACTCGGCCCGCGCGAAGGAGAATGAGGGCAGGGGTTGCCATGACAACGTCCTCGGCCCAGCGGGTGGATTTGGGGGGGGGGAGAAAGAGAGGCAGAGAATGGGAGGATGAGTGACGAAATTTTTCGGCTTGAGAGAGCACATGGGAGGATAGAGAGAGAGTGAAGGTGGGGGTGTTGGAGGGAGCTCTGGTTAGCTGCCACAGCGACTGAAGGGGATGAGGACGTCTTTATACAGCACAGCAGGACTGTCTCTGCTGCTGTGTGGAGCACATTGCGACAGCATTGATCACACACAGACACACACAGAGAGAGAATTGCGATTAAGTCGCAGCGATGCGAGGGACCGACGCTTCCCCGCTTCAGGAAAAACTCCGGGCCGCGGCTCGAGACTCAAGCACACCACCACCACCACCACCGTGCAGCATATATAAGTATATAGCGTCCCCCAGACTGAAGAAAGGTGCGAAAAAAAATGGCTGGGGCATCAAAGGAACTATCACCATGGGGTAAGGCTGCTGCAGGGACCGCAGCAGCGATTTTCGCTAACATCCTGGTATATCCACTCGACATGTAAGTAGTAGCAGGTTTTTCTTTTTTTTTCTATTATTATTGGATGGACTGGATGCTAACCAATGGACGCAGCATCAAGACTAGACTACAGGTGCAGACCGAGGAGGACCGCCGCTACGACGGGATCGCAGATGCATTCAGGAAGATTCTCAAGGAAGAGGGCATCCGGGGACTGTACCAGGGAATGCCGGGCTCTCTCATCGGCGTCGCATCCACCAACTTTGCATATTTCTACTGGTACGGGCTGATCCGGGGGATCGCGACCAGACGATGGGGCAAGAGCATCTCCACCCCAGCCGAATTGGGTGTCGGGGCCCTCGCAGGCGCCTTAGCACAGATCTTCACCATTCCAGTGAGTGTGGTGACTACCCGACAACAAACCGGCTCCCAGGAGTTCAAGGGCCGGGGGCTCATTGGAACCACCAAAGACATTATCAAGGAGGACGGTGTGACGGCGTTGTGGACCGGTCTGAAGGCCAGCTTGGTCCTGGTCGTGAACCCCTCCATCACCTACGGCTCATTCGAGCGATTGAAGGCCGTCATCTTCCCCAACAAGGCCATCCTGTCTCCATACGAAAACTTCGTCATCGGTGCCCTGGCAAAGGTCATGGCCACCCTAGTCACACAGCCAATGATCGTTGCAAAGGTCATGCAGCAGTCCGCAGGCAAGAAGTACAAGAACTTCATGCAGATCCTGGTCAAGATGATCAAGGACGACGGCCCCTTGGGTCTCTACAAGGGCATTGGCCCACAGATCTCCAAGGCCGTGCTTGTTCAGGGTCTCCTGTTCATGTTCAAGGACCAGGTCGAGCTATTCATGATCCTATTCTTTAGAGTGCTGCAGAAGCGTGCCTCTGCCGCTGCCCTAGTTAAATAATAATTTAATAAATCTCTCTCCGTTCCATCCATATACGAGACTCTACGGGGGGATCCCTGTGTGACCTGCGGGCGGCCTTCTTTTCCAGAAAAGAAGCAAAAGCACTGGAATTGCCTCGCAGAGCTACCTTTTTTGCTTCTTTTCGGAGAAAAAAGAAGCCGCCGGAGGCTGCACAGAGCCCGTGTATTGCCCTGCGGGCGGCCTTCTTTTCTAGAAAAGAAGCAAAAGCACTGGAATTGCCTCGCAGAGCTACCTTTTTTGCTTCTTTTCGGAGAAAAAGAAGCCGCCGGAGGCTGCACAGAGCCCGTGTATTGCCCTGCGGGCGGCCTTCTTTTCTAGAAAAGAAGCAAAAGCACTGGTTGAGCCTCGCAGAGCTGCACGTCGGAGCCGGTGGTGTATCCCGATTAGGAAATAGCCAGACGCGGCGCTTAACTCTAGGGGAGGAATATAAAAAGGGCCCAATCCCCCAGAAATTTGCCTCTCTTTTTTTTTCTCTCTCTCCAGACAATGGGGGAGTTCACCTCTCTTGTCTCAAGGATTCCTTCACACGCACAGCCACTAGCCACAGCGTCTACGGACACCTCCAGTGCACGATGCAGGCTTCCAAGAGCTCGAGACGTCTCTCCTCCGTCGTTTATTATAGTATATTGTGTAACTATCTATACTCAGTGCTAATAATGATATAGGATCGTATGCCCGCTCGGCCTTCTTTTCTAGGAAAGAAGCAAAAGCGCTGCATTGCCTCGCAGAGCTACCTTTTTTGCTTCTTTTCGGAGAAAAAAGAAGCCGCCGGAGGCTACACGGGGGTTAATCATTCAATGTGGATAATGGTCTAGTGGTCGTTATATTGTACAGTTACGGCGTTACAAAAGGGCAGCTGCAGCAGCGGCCCGGGTTAAATCAGACTTCAATGCGCTTAGGTGTCTTCTCCCTTGAACCTCCTCGTGATTACTTTCCATCGATAGCGAACCGTGTGAGCGTCCCGTTTGTCTAGAAGCTGTGCATATCGGCTGTAATCCTGTTTGGGCAATGTGGACAGCACCATGTCCACCAATTTGGCGTCCTCCTCCGCCGTCCATGTAGAATTAGGAGCCTTGGACCGCTTGTATCGCTTGCGTCCGTGATTTAGGAATTGCCGCAGTTTTGACCGTGGCTGGTCCTCTGGGGACTGTTGTTGGTTCAGGATCTGTCGGAGGTCCATGGGAAAGAATTGGGCGAATCAAAGTAGTGGGAAACGGCTCTTAAAGTACTTGTGCGGAATTTGCATAGCCATATCAATGTCGCTCGCTTTTCTCGGAGATAGTGTTATCTGACCGCTTGCGGAGGATCAAAATTTTTTCACTCGTCCGTATTGGGTTGAATTTGAGGGGTCAGGTCCCGTGTTTCTCTTATCCCAAACTTGTCTCACAATAAGGGCGAAGGAGGGTCGAATGGTCGGTAAAGTCGCTTCCCTGCTGAATGCTCAGAAGTGAATAGCACTATATTGGCTTTTGATGTCTGTAGATGTATATGCTAGAAAATGTTTTTTTGATAGCTGATCTTGCGACCACCACATAGCGTTCTGTTGACCTCGTATTCGGGAAGAAAGCTATGCCAACAAAAAGAAATGTGCATCCCACTCAGCAAAGAAAGACCGAAAACAATCAAAACGACTCAACGGGGAATATTAAAACGGTTCGGTAAACGCAAAGTTGCCTCGGCTAATTCCCCTTGAAGCAAAAAAGCCATTTTCGCAATCCAGTGGGAACCCGTAGTTCGCCAACGCTCGCTTTCCTCCGCCTCGATGATCTGTCTACACGTCATGGGGAATAATTACCCCATTAGGCAACTCTCAGGCAGGTCGACGCACCGAAGCTGATAGATGGCATGATGTCTCAGATCCAACTGCTTGGATCGTCGTTGCTGGGAGGAAAAAGAAAACATGCTAGGCACCGGCTGAAGGGCTCGGGCTGGGAAGGGTGGTTGGCTCAGTGTGAAACGTGAGGTTTTTTTTTTTATGGAATTTCCCTCATGACTGAGAAGGGGAGGGGGGGAGGGGGATGTACAGATGTTTGGAAAGTAATAGGAAAAAATAAAATGAGATGGGACTGGGAAAGGGGGCCACAATTCAGTTGCATAATTCATCATAGATTTGTTTAAATAGTTATAGTTACATATATATATATATTTAACACAGGATTAGATCAGGGACTTCGTCAAAGGTCATTTCAAGAAGATCTCGGATGGACCAATGCGCATATTTGGAATCAGTCCTATGACCCCAGTACTGGTGCAAGAAGTTGATAATGGTTTGGACAGACATCTTGTTCGATTTCCACTTGATGTGCTCCAAACGGGACAGGATAACTTCTCTGTCAGCTGGATCATCACACAAAATTCCGAGTTGCCACAATGGCCATGGGAGCAACACATTGCACGAACTTTGTAATGGTATCTTCTTGAGATTGGCAAACCCCTCCTTGACAATGGCTCGCACATTCGGACTGGAGTGTGCGGTGTTCATTTCGTTAGCGTTGAGTTTCATCAGATAGTATAACACAGTGGTGTGTTTCAATAAATAAGCTGCGTTCTCAGCATCCGCTCCTTTGAGTCCTGCGCATGGAACCCAGGTGTTCAAAGTCTCGCGGATATCCTCCACTTGACGCAAAGTCTCGCATGACCATGGAGTCGGGTCAACATAAAAGACACCTTGGCAGAACACATTGAGGTTGTGAGAAAGCACGTTAATGTTGGAAGCTGCCCGATAAAGCGGGCTGACCGTGGCCAAAAAGGCGTTGTCGCAACCTTTCTTCCCTTCAACGTTCCACGGTAACGTGAATTTCTTACACATGGTTGGTGGGACCCTGCTGACCATGTTGGACATAATGTCATGGTATTCGAGAATGAACATTAGACGTCTGACAGTTTTATCTTCGATTGCTCGAGATAGAAGCTGGGACCCACCGGAAGAGAGGACTGCATTAACTGCACCCCTGATGTGTTGCTTCCAAATTCCAGAATTTCCTTCATAAACTTCGAGAATCGCGAGAATTAGGATGGTTAGGAGGGATGGAACGTCTGGAGTGGATGTCAGCTTCATGCGTAACGCCTTCAACGCCTCCAGTTTGTATTCAACAGACATATGGCTGTACTCTGGGAAAGACTGAGATAACTGCCTTGCCGAGAGCCCACACAATGCATATTTCAACGAGTCTTCAGTTTGATAGAACGGACTCATGATCTCATTATAGATGTTGACATCTGGTGAGAACGAGCTGAAAACAGAGAGCTCAATTGACATGACGTTTGTGAAGTGGTTTAACAGCAGAGACTCAGTTCTATCCGCACTGGCCATTGCAACAGCAGTGCACTTGTCCTTGTTGCTGGAGTCCTGATGGTGTTTGCACGGGGAGGACGAGGCTGGAGCAACGTCATGGCTCAGCGGGCTTGGGGCATTTGCTGTCTTGATGGAGGAAGGCGATTGAGTAGAGGAGTTTTGGGTTGCTGCGGAATGGAACCCAAACGAGCTAAGGAAAGATGTATCCGGGACGAAATAGCTGTGCTCGTTGACAAATGGATCAAGGACTATTGGCGAGCTCAATTGGGCTCTGTCATCCAACGGAGGAGTAGGAAGGTTAGGCTGTGTAAGTTCTTGTTTGACAGTAGTACTAGCGGTAGTAGGAGTAGTGGTAATGGTAGGAGTGATAGTGGCAGAGGTCTTCTTAGGAGACCCTTTACTGTTGTTGCTGACTCTCTTCTTGCGTGGCTTTCTCTCTTCTTGCCATTTGAGACGAATGCCATAACCTTCGCAATTGATGTTGAGCCGTAAGCAGTTGTTACAGTGGGGCTTTCCCTCGTCACATTTGTAACCCCGACGTCGACAGGTCCAACAACCTAAAAAAAAGGAGCTGTTAGTATGCGAGTTGAGCAATTGAATTGACCTTGCGTTCACACTTACCAGTCCGTAGACGTTGGATCTTTTTCTTCTTGGGGGAATCTGTGTCGGCGGTGGTAGATGGTATAGCAGTTGGTTGAGAATGCATAGCAATCATGTTGTGGTCAGCGAAGAATATAATAAATAATAATAAGAAACAAAAATATTATTTCCTAAGGATAGAACAAACCTTATTTATATTAAATTCTATTTCCTGGCAATCCATTGGGGGCAAAAAGAAATTTGCGTCGAACTATTCCTATACAGGGGAAAAAAATCAGTTTAGGCGGAAAAAGAAATGACTGCAGATGGGAAAAAGAAAGTAATTTATTCCCAAAATGGCAACAAGTGCGGCTACGCCCTCGTGCCCAGACATCCAAACCGAGAAGCCCGACTCCACGTGACGTTAGTGGGGCGATTTTTTTCAGGGTGATGAGCGGGGTAATGATACCGAGGGTCGGGGCGAAGCAGAGACGCTTACTCGACATGATGATGATAAGAAATGGGATTGGGGGAAATAACAAGCCCCATTGAAGTGCATTTTCAACATAGTGCTGTTTAATTTGGCGAATTAACCGACTCGAGCAAAACCGGGTTTTCCGAACTTTTTCGGAGTTGTTGGCTCGATACCCGACCACGTGATTTACCGTTCCGGCGATATGTCCGAAGTACGGCCATTTCTATACAGCCAGCTCTTTTGTTTTAATACGGAGATGACAGAAAGACAATGAAATTGTGAATGAACAAGGTTTAATAGTAATTTTCTTGGTCCGTGTCGACTGGTCTATGGAATAGCATTCTTATACAATCAAATTAATTGACAAAAAAAAAAAAAAAAAAAAAAGAATGGGCTGCATTTCCAACATCTATCACGGTGTTGAGATGCGGAGGGTCCTCTTATCGGAGAGAAGCGGGTGTCGGAATTGCCGAGTTTAAGGTCAGTGATCTGCCATGCTTCTTTGCTTTCGTTAATGCATCGAAGCCTGCACATCATCTCGCAGGGCCTTTTCTTTTTTTTCTTTTTTTTTTTTTTTTTTTTTTTTTTTTTTTTTTTTTAGCTACGGGTAACCCGAACGACGGAATACCCGAAGGTGACATCCTGACCATACTGGCATTGAGTAAATAGATCTACATCCCCAACGAGATGATGGATTCAGATTTGACTATTGAACGCCGAATGTGGCGCACAAAGAATGGGAAAGGTACTTTTCCATCCCTTTAAAGAATTTTCATTCCTGATTTCATTGTTTCATGGACAGCTTCCGAAAGCATCTTGTTACACCGACAGCACAGATCCAGGCTTTTGTCTACTATATTACATCACTGTTAGGTTCAACGGTCGCTTGTTGAAGAGGGCGATTGCCTTTGTCAGTCCTCCCCGAGACCGACATAGTTCTCGGGTGATGTCGCAGGCAGAGCTGACAGCGGGTCTGAAGTGGGAGGTTGCATCGTCGTATTTTGCGTTTCTTTTTTTTTTTTTTTTTTTTTTTTTTTTTTTTTTTTTTTTTTTTTTTTTTTTTTCTTTTTTCATACGACTTTCTGGGGATCTCCAGAGGACAGTAAATAAGGCAGATTCTACTGGCTGGAAAATACGGAGCATCTGGGAGCCGATAGTGCCATGTTTTTTTGCTGCGAGTGTATACTCTGCGGAATGCCAGTCCCGAAGTATTTAGGTTAAGACATTGGCGGCTAACACTATACATAGCATCCTTGAAAGGTCGGGTCGATCTATGTTACTGGAATTAAAAGCTATAATTTGCTTTTGTACTGATCTAATATCATTTAATAAATACACAGATCTCGCATTAGCATGCATGCATGCATAGTCTAGTGATGCCAGATCTGTGAGATCCGATACAGATCATCGCGATAGCGATAACCTGTATGCACAGCCGTGCGTAAAACTACCAAACAAGACACACTCGATGGTGTTTCCGACGGCTTCTATTTTCCGAAGAATAAGTACGAAAGGTAGCTCTGTGAGGCAACTCCTGTTATCGCGGGTGTCTGACTGTAATATCAGTGCTTTGAGGGCCTCCCGCAGAGCATTGTGTCCCCGGCCTTCCGGGAACCTCTTTTTTCTCCGAAAAGAAGCAAAAAAAAGTGTCTCTGCGATGCAATCCCCATCCAGGGCGTCTCTCTGCGAGACCAGTGCCTCCGGCGGCATCTTTTTTCTCCGGAAAGAAGTAAAAAAGGTAGCTCTGTGAGGCAATTCCTATATGTCCCGGCTAAACCAGTGCTTTTGCTTCTTTTCTAGAAAAGAAGGCCGCCCGCAGGGCAATAGCCTCCAGAGATTTTGTTTTCTCCGAAAATAGCCCTGAAAAAAAAAAAAAAAAGTACCGTAACTTAACGATACGTGTGGTTTGCGCTTCCGTTAGTACATATACTGGGCGAAGGAAGCCCGCCGCATCAGTTGCCCCGACAACCACTAAATGGTGGATTATGTCCGCTCTATCTCCCAAACCGTTATCACTCTGCCCTGTTGTAATGGCCTTTCCGCTCGAAATCTGGGAACTGATCATACGGAGGGTGGATGATTTTGACGCTATTCTGGCGCTGGCCCAGACCAATTCCACCTTGCGGAGGCTAGTGCTAGATAACGACAGATACATCGCTGGGGCTGTCAGACAGCTCGACCGCTGCATATGGTGTTTCCCCAAGGAATATAGTCAGAACACTCCTTTCGATCACGGCGCAAGATGGATGGAGGCTGGGCTGACGTTCAAGCGGATCGACAGAAATATCCGCAACGGTATGGTGACAAAGATCGTCTACGTGGACGATGATGGCTGTGTTGAAGATGGGAGGACAACCGACATGAAAGCGATCCCCAGCGATTTCGGACCAATAGCCATCGTAGCTGGGTATCCGATCGGAAGAAAGTACAGCCCACGATCATTATTGGCAAGTGCGAGGAATAAAGTTGTGTTCAGAGTGGATCAGATACCGATAATGATCAATTTCAATGACGGCAGCGCGGAGCTGATCCCAACTGGGGATCGTGAACAGAGCCCACAGGACTATTTGCCTGATTTCGAGCATTGCAATGATGAGCTTCAACTGAAAGAACTGGATCTTTGCGGAGGATATAGACAGTATGATCTAACACCGGTTATACAGAGGAACACCGACCGACATGGATCGAATTTTTGGCACATGAACGGAGACGACGATTTACTGGTTCACCAGGGCACTGATCCAGGCTTACTCCGCTACGTGGTCGCGGCAATACGGTCGCAGAGTAAGGGTGTCGAATGGCGGGTGACCATCCCGCTGGAACGCGACATTTCAGGGGTTGCCAATATATTGGTCACTAACGGCCTCATCCTGGTGATCCAGAAGGCTATTCGAATTTATGACAGCTCCGGTGGACTACTAGTGTGTTGTCTAATGCCAGAATTCACCTTTCTGGGGTATTCAAACGGGTTCTTTGCGACTACGCAGACCCATTTGTTTGCGATTAACGGACTCAAAGTGCTAGCAATCCGGATCAGTGAAATCATACAAGAGAAAAATGCCTCTCTTGACCGATGGCATTTGGTTCTGAACCTGAGAGAGGCTGGCCAATTGATGAGAGAGAGCTTGAGGTTCTCATCTAGACGATTCTTTGGCAACTTTGTGGCAATTTCATCGATCAAAGGATTATGCTTGATTGATCTGATCGAACGTAAGGCTGTGTTTTACACGTTTGAACGCTCTGAAATGAGTAGCCGCCCATTGCCCATGAGGGTCTATTGTTTACGTGAAGAATCCAGGTACAACGTGGACCATTGGGTAGTGGACACCAAGGGTCAGGTGGTCTATCTACCCACCACAAAGCTGTGGGACTTATGTGGCAAGTTGAACAAGTCTGGACGAGCAGCTCTTGATAGGACTACAAGCACATTGCAAACGTGAACTTCTGTGCGCATCCTCTCGCAAAAGGCACCTGGAGTCGCGCAGGGCTGCCGTTTTCACTTCTTTCGGAGGGAAAAGAAGCGGATTGCCTTCTTTTCTGGAAAATAAACCAAAGAATTGGCTATCACAGTGCTGGAAATCCACCTTTCGGGCAGCTATGTAAAGTAGTGCATGTTCCTATGGAAACACTCTCTATAAGGTCAATACGCCGTGAATAGACACAGCTGATATCTCTACAATATATGTTATAAAGCTAAGAGAACGCAGTTGTATTTCTACCATATTGGATGGTCCAATCCTAACACTACTACTATGGTAAACAGATGGAAGTATATATGACGGAGTTTCTATTTTCCCTGTGAATAGTCTGGAGTGGGCGGAATCTGGGATCGGAGCGGAATATAACTTCCCCGACATGTTATATACTTGCTGATGCCTCCTCCACCTCCCCATAGCACTTCAACAAAGTAATAATGGCCGTCAAAGGGAAAGCCATGGTTTATTCCTCGTATGGGGATGTTGAAGATAACCTCCGAGCAATTGAATTTGAACTCCCAGAGCTCAAGGAAGGGCAGATTCTCCTCAAACTGCTGGCATGCCCTATTAACCCCTCAGACCTAAATCAGATCCAAGGCAACTATGCTGCCAGACCACCAATGACCAATGAATTGGATCCTCACACCCCAAGTGCTGTTGGCGGCAATGAAGCAGCGTTCGAGGTAATTCAGATTGGCGAGGGCGTCAAAAAGTTCAAAGTGGGCGATTGGGCGCTCCCTTCAAAGGGAAATTTTGGCACGTGGAGAACCCATGCCATTGCACATGAAGATCAAATGAACGTCATTTCTGACCATTCACGTATCACTCCTGTGCAAGCTGCTACGGTTTCTGTTAACCTAGCTACTGCTCACCGTTTGTTGACAAAATTTGCGGATATGAAGCCAGGCGACTGGTTCATTCAAAACGGCGGAAATTCCGGCGTAGGACGGGCTGCTATCCAGTTGGGAAAGTTATGGGGCCTTAAGTCTATAAATGTTGTCCGAAGGCGCTCAAATTTCGAAGAACTCAAGCAAGACTTGATTTCAATTGGAGCCGATAAGGTGGTCACTGAAGACGACATTGCGGATCAGCCCCAGTTCGGTCCGACCGTCGCAGGCTGGATCGGTGAAGCTCCGTTAAAATTGGCTCTTGATTGTGTTGGTGGGAAATGCAGCTTGAATATGAGTGCACAATTGTCTGAAGACGGACACTTGGTGAGTTATGGAGCCATGTCGAAACAGCCGATTATGCGTTCAACTTACGGAGCAGTGTTCAAAAACATCACTTCGCATGGATGTTGGCTCTCAGGCTGGGCGGCGAAGCACCCAGAAGAACGTTATCAGTTGGTTTTGGAACTTCTCAAGCTGGTGGCTGAAGGGAAGATCAAGGATGTTCCGAACACAGCCCAAAAATGGACGGCATCGCAGACTACTTCCGAGTTTGCGGATACTTACTTCAAGGCTTTGTCCGATAACAGGCATGGCAAGGGGAAGCAAATACTTGTTTTTGAATAGCTCCATATAACACTTACGATGGAAAAATTGTTTTAAAAAAATATAATAAAATAATAACACTACTTAATTCATCAACACTTTGGCATTTGGGTTGTTGGCATTATTGCCGTTGTTTGAAGGGGCAGCACCGTCATCGGCTTGATTCAGGATCATTGGATCGATCAACTCGCCTTCCTCATTCAAGACACCTTCGGGCACCACAGAAAATCCGTCCGGAGCTCCTGCAGCCTCCTGATCTCGACTCTCTTTATTGAGAGACTCAATTGCAGCAATGGCCTTGGCCGCCGAAACCTCGTTATCACTTTCTTGCTGGTGCTGTTGGTGTTGTGGCTGTTGGCCAAGCAGTTGGCCAGTGACAGGATCAATCTCCGGATGAACAGAGGCAATGTGACGACGCATGTCGTAGACTCGTGCAAAGCGGTACAGACACCCTTCGCTGACACATTCATACACTCTTCCAGTGTTATTGGCTGTGTAGCCAGAACCTGTAATTCTCTCAATCATCGAGGGCTCTCTGGTCAGTCTTCGCGACTCGGACTCCTGGAATTGCTGCTGTTCATGCCGGTCATAGGCCTCTACAGCCGCCGCAGCCGCAGCCGCCGCATCGGCATCCGACATTGCTGAAGTGGCGTCGTGAGAGGCACCGCCACCGGCAGTAGCAACTGCCACTTGTTCGGCAGGATTGTGATGAGGATGGTGGTGATCGTTAATGTGATGATGCTGTTGAAGGTGCTTGTGGTCTGGGATGAGGGTGGGTTCGTTAGGACGCTGGAGATTTTGTGGCACAAACTGGTGGGAGAGACGATAATGGTTGACAATGGCATCCTGGGACTCAAACTCACCGGTTTCCGGACAGCCCGGCTCCATACACTGCCATTTCTGATCGATCTCGTGCTGGTCGTGGATCTTCATATGCTGAGCAACACCAATGGGCCCGGAACAGGGCTTTCCGCAAACCCGACAAGGGGTCTTTTTGTGCGATTGCTTGAGATGAGCTTGCAACAGCGTCCAGGTGTACAACTTTTCGTTGCAGCCCTCTTCACCACAGTGATAGCGCGGATAGGGCGAATGGTTCTTGACAATGTGGGCGTCAAGACGGCTCTTGTGGTTGAACTCCTTATCGCAGTCCTCATATGTGCATCGGTACTTCTTGAGGAAGTTGTGAGATTCCGTCTTGTGCTTGCGCAATTGGGTGTGCTTACGGAATTTGGCGTCACAACCCTCAACGTCGCACTTGTACGTTTCAAAGTGGGTTTTCAAATGGCGGTTTAGATGCTGATTAGTATTGAATCCCTTGTGGCAGTGCTCACAACGCAGAGGCTTATCCTCAGTGTGGGAGAGCAGATGGGTTTTGAGGTGGCTATCCCGCAAGAACGCCTTATTACAGCCTTCAAAGCTGCAAACAAACGGTCTGTCGTTTGTGTGGCTTCGCATATGTTGCTCCAATAGGCAAGGTCGCGAGTACGCCTTTTCACAGCCTTCGTGAGTGCAGACGAACCGCTTAGGCCGAGGTTTGACCTGGGGCTTTCTAATTGGCGTCGTATCGCCCATTGCCGGGAAGAATACCTTGGGCTTTTTGTCCTCTGTCTTTACAGGTATTGGAGATGAAGTTTGTCCGGTTGTAGCTGCTGCAGCAGCAGCAGCTGCTGCTACTGCCGCCTGTTGCTCCATGTCAGCAATCGGTCCCATCTCATCAGTGCTAGGCGGTACACTATTAGTGGTAGTATGGGGTGGTTCCTCTTGAACCGTTGCCATAATATTTCTTTATTTTTTTTTTCTTTTTTTTTTTTTTTTTTTTTTTGAAACTTTTTCAGTATTAGGTGATAGTCAACCTTTCAATACTCTTGCTTACTCACTCTCTTTCTCTCTCTGAATAATGAGAAAACAAAAGGAAAAAGAGTGGGAGACCAGAAGGTTACCTATCTTTTTAAATTTTTATTTAAAAGAAAAAATTTTATCGGCGGACCGGAGGGATTGTCTCCGATGGACTGAAAACTCTCACCCTAAGTAACATGAGTACTGGGACAAAACGAAAAAAAAAAAAAAAAAGTTGCAGGTCAAAAGATGAAATAATTTTAGAAGGAAAAAAAAACAGACTCGACTAACACACAATGTCTGACGACGAGGAAACGTTCAATGAAGGATTTGAAAATGCATATGAAGAGGCTGACTTCGAGGAACCTCGATTCTCCGATGAAGAAGAGGGATTTGGAGAACAGGCAACAAATGGCCAAGTAAACGGACAAGAGGGAGAAGATCCGAATAAGATAGTAATCTCCGGGGAGCAGAATATTCCTCGTAAGAAGACTGAGCGGGAGCTGGCGATTCCAAAGGAGAAGCGTACCACGACCCCTTATTTGACCAAGTACGAAAAAGCCCGAATCCTGGGCACTCGAGCATTACAGATTAGCATGAACGCGCCTGTGTTGGTTGATTTGGAGGGTGAAACTGACCCATTGCAAATCGCCATGAAAGAATTGTCCCAGAAGAAGATTCCGTTGGTTATTAGACGTTATTTGCCTGACGGTTCTTTTGAAGATTGGGGTTGTGACGAACTAATCGTTGATCAGTAATTTTCCTATTTATAATAATATTAATCGTGTCAACCGGTGATGGGGGCAGTAATATATAGAGCGCGGTAGGTCCATCTTCTGGGGTCCCCTTACGCCCTGCGGGTGACTTTCTTTTGTAGAAAAGAAGCAAAAGTAGCACAATTGCCTCTCAGAGCTACTCTTTTACCTCTTTTCGAAGGAATCAGAAGCCGCCGGGGGCACAGTACCTTTTTTTGTAGAAAAAGGGAGCGGTAGATCCATCTTATGGGGTCTACGTATGCCCTGCGGGTGACTCTCTTTTGTAGAAAAGAAGCAAAAGCAGCGCAATTGCCTCTCAGAGCTACTCTTTTGCTTCTTCGAAGGAATCAGAAGCCTCCGGAGGCACAGTACCTTTTTTTGTAGAAAAAGGGAGCGGTAGATCCATCTTACGGGGTCCACGTACGCCCTGCGGGTGACTCTCTTTTGTAGAAAAGAAGCAAAAGCAGCGCAATTGCCTCTCAGAGCTACTCTTTTGCTTCTTTTCGAAGGAATCAGAAGCCTCCGGAGGCACAGTACCTTTTTTTTAAGAAAAAGGGAGCGGTAGATCCATCTTACGGGGTCCACGTACGCCCTGCGGGTGACTCTCTTTTGTAGAAAAGAAGCAAAAGCAGCGCAATTGCCTCTCAGAGCTACTCTTTTGCTTCTTTTCGAAGGAATCAGAAGCCTCCGGAGGCACAGTACCTTTTTTTTAAGAAAAAGGGAGCGGTAGATCCATCCTATGGGGTCCACGTACGCCCTGCGGGTGACTCTCTTTTCTAGCAAAGAAGCAAAAGCAGCACAATTGCCTCTCAGAGCTACTCTTTTGCTTCCTTTCGAAGGAAACAGAAGCCCCCAGAGCCACAGTACTCTTCAAACGCATTGGTCTCCGGGACTGGGAACTGCCTCGTAGAACTATAAGCATATAAGAAACAAAAATCGCCGCAAGCTACATGCGACCGGCCATACAACCCCCCCCCCCCCCCCCCCCCCCCCCCCCCCCTTATTAATGCATAAAAATATTCAAATTCCTATTGATAATAAAATAACGTATATCATTAACTTTCATCGTCCTCGTCCACCTCCGCACCTCTCATTATTTCTATAAAATCCTTGTAATTGAACCGATCGCCCAAAAATCCGTGGCTTTTGACAAATGGCCCAATCGCTTCGTTTATCTCGTCCTCGCTCATGCCGTATTCCATCAACTGCTGTTTCAAATCGTCGACTTTAATCCCCTTCGCTTTCTTTTCATCTTCAAACGCTTCAAAGGCCGCCTGGAGCTCCTGTCGTGACGACAGATCACACAAATGTCCGGACATGCCTGTCAGAAAGGCTGAAAATGTTAGTGGTTTTGGCATGGTCTCCAGCATTTCTTCGATCTCCTGTTTACTAGCTTCTTGTCCCAGTGAAACCAGCATCTCTTCAACGTCACTCGAACTGACAGTTCCGTCTCCATCCTTATCTAACAATGTGAATGCATCTTTTAATTCCCGTACCTGGTCAGATCCAAGTTGCGTAAACTGTCCCGACGTACTTCGTCCTTTGGTCTTGTTGTTGGCCACTGCGGCCTCATTAGAATATCCTAACCGTGGCTTGACCTAAATGAACACACTCAGTTAGCTGGCTCTGTGACTATTCAATCCTCTCTCTGTACTAACCATTTCGATATATATTGTGCGGTGTGATCAAATGACAGTGTATCTGTCGACTTAATCTCCAGAAAAATGTAAACATTAAGCCGCACACGCCGCACAACACGGTCGATCCCCATTTCAATACCTTTCTCATTGCGCCTCGCGTTTTGCCATAGGACATAAAGCAAAGTATAATGTTAATTTATATTTATATAGACATGTGCGTATTTATAGTGTAGATCTACTTGTTGTGGTGTATGTTGGAATATTCTAGGTAATGCCTTGTATCTTCAAACAGGTCAATCAGAGTAGCCGCACTCCATGCTTGGGTGGGAGAGGAATCACGACAAAGAGCACCATCCTTATTCGTTAATTCAGTCATCCCTGCCCAGGGGCTGCTATGGATCCATTTGTCAATCTCAGTTAATCTTAAATGGAGTTGCTGGAACGTCTCCTTCATGGACCCACCGTACTTCTTTTTCCTCAAAACGTCAAACGTGAGCATGGCCCGAAGGAAATAGCCCGTCAACCACACCCATTCTGGCCCTTGGTGATAATTGCGCCCTTTAGATGTGGCAAAATCGTCATTGTCAGTACCATTGTCGTAGTTTGGCCTGTAGTTATAATCACTGGGGTCAAGCGTACGCATCCCCACTGGTCCGCGAATAACACGATCGGCCAGCGCTATCGCCCCCATGGCTCTGTCGACATCAAACAACTCGGGTGCAACGGTCATGGCCACAGCAAAGTTAGGTCGCAGTTGGTAGTCTTCATATGGTTTGCCCGACCTATAAACGTCCTTGTAAATCCCTCGTCTGTTGACAATCTTAGAATCAACGTCGAACAAAATATCCTTCTTAGGGTCTTTCGGAATGTAATAACATTTTTCAAATGACCGTTGGAGAGTTCTCTCCCATTGAGCAAATGTAACCGTGTCACCATGCTGGTTTACGACTGAATCCATAAACAATCCTCTTCGCTGCAATTCGTTGACCCATCGCAACGCGCTCTTCAGCAACCCAGTAATCTCAATCGCAGCACCATCTCGCGGAGTACCAGGGAACCCTTTATTACCAGCTTTTTCACTTTCTCCCATCTTGTCCATCCAGGTACCGCAGTTCCATTGATTACCGCCAAACACCATGCCGTTTTTCCAATCAACGAAAATGTTTTGGTTAAACCCTTCGTCTTTCATCTGCTGGTCAATACTAGTCCCCGCGTTAGCCTCTCGGAATTGAATACCCTTGGCATGTCGCGCAAAGATCTCATAAATGATCTCCTTGATTGTGGATGTTTCGGAGAATGCCCTGGGATCGTCGATTTCAACAAAAGTATCATCCAGCGGGAATCGTCGCTTCACTTGTTCATCAAGAATAGCCTCCCCATTGGGAACCATCTTGCAATAATCCTGCACAGATTGCAGGAAGAACCAGGTAGCATCACGTGCGTTATACCGTGGGTATCTGCCAGAGTCTAAAAGATTTGGAATGAGTCCATGTTTAAGCGTTGCTGCAAATCCCAAAATGTGATTCTTTGCGTCCTCGTACCTTCCGGCTAACAATAGTAATCCTCTAAACGATATGAAGACATCTCTGCCCCAACATCTCATATACCCACTGGAGAAATGTGGCAGGCCAGCGGCAAAAGATTGAACAGTTTCAAATGGGAAAACTGACGCGCTAGGAACTTTGCCAACCAACTGGACAGACACAAGCAGCAAACTGGAGAGCAATTTAGTACCGTCTTTAACACTCTTGGGCAGTAAAGACAGTGTCTTCTGATAACAGGCGTTGTAAGCCGTGAACATAACCAGAGCAAAGTATCTTGGAAACAAGACCTGTGGGATAGTCTTAATACGATCAAATCGCGATTCTAACCACTGTATGAATTCCTTAATGTCGGGATAGTTTTTCAAGTACTTGTACAATCTTGACACCGTATAATCCATAGCCCAGTTTCCTGCTCTCAAGTTGTCAGCAATAGGATGTGCGAGATTGTTGTTAATCACCATTTCTCGAACGGGGATAATCCACCCATCTAGACCAGCATACACCAACGAGCCATAATTTGGGATGTAGTAAACACCGTCGTTCCCAGCACTGGCATCTCTCTCTTCAGCTTCGCATCTGTAAAGAATCACATTCAAATCCAAAAATGACAATTTCTCAACCGCCTGCTGTGCTCCGGTTCTCACAAATCTGTCAAGATCGTATTCAATCTCAGTAACATACGTGCTCAGAAGAACAAATGATCCCTGTGGGATAGCATTGTGGAATCTAATCGTGGTGTTTTCTGTATCTTCATTGTATGAGATCTCCGGTTCTTCGACCGATATTAGCTCCGTTGGAATGGAGTTCAATTTGTTCTTGTCGTTTTGATATTCTCCAACAACCCTGAGACCAGATGTCGTATGTAGAACGGCCTGGGTTCCTGGAAGAGTGATGTCAGAAACTACATAAGGTTAGCAGGAGGAATGAACAGACAGTAATAAATAATTCAGTAACTCACTCTTTTGGTCTCCATCCTCGTGGAATTTAGTTCTTGCAATCAAAAACCAGCCTGTACCTTCTTTGGGATTCACTCTGTGAACTGTAACATATTGTCCTTCATGATGGACAAACATTTCTTCAGCGCCTTTACAGCCCATACCTTCATGGATTCTAAGCAACTCCCCTTTGATATCCGAAATTCCACCTCCGAAGGTGTATTCTCTTTTTTCCTCAACTACGTTCAATGAATGCGGATAGCATTCGTCATATCCCATGGTGGATCCGACGGCGCATGAGCACATGGCGACTAAAGCGGCTGTTGAAATTGTATCCTCAGCAGTGCGCTTGTCAAACGACGATTCATTGTCATGTGTACAATCCATCAAAAGTGCATGTATTGGAGATGTTCGGAGAAGATGCACCCGCTCATTCTTGTGAATAGCAGGGGCGTGCTTGACCAACGGCGTCTTGGAGAAAGAGCCGATTGGACGTCCACCGTGCTTGTGGACCAGTCGTGAAAGCTCGCCAGGCGACCAAGCCTGCATGGCCTCCCTGATGAGCGAAGTGATACCAAGCCGTCTGACAAATACACGATCCCTCGATTCCGAACCCGTGAACAACTCTGCAGCAACGTAAAGGTTAGGTCTGACCAATCTGGCCTTGTCAAGCAAGTATTCGGCCACATGGATAGGTGTGGAGTGGCAATTGTCCAAACGGAACCCGTGAAAATACTGAGCTAACAATTGACAATACTTAGTCATATGATCCCATAGGAACGGAGAGTCTTTGGGCTTTTCACCATACCTCAACTTCACACAGTCTCCCCAGCTGACAACTTCACGGCGAAGGTATGCCTTTGAGTTTTTACCGGCAAAATCGACCATTGGGTCACCGTTCCAAATGAATCCGTTGTTTACCAAGGACACGACTTCACCGGATGGTTCAGTTTTGACTTTGGTGAAATAGTTTTCATGAATCGGGTTTTTTCGAGTAATTGTGCCCCACTTCGGACCATTCGACTCGAGACGCAAATACTTCAACCTTCCGCGGAGGTTAGATGTTATCTCGGACTTATCAAAGTCATAATCTTTATACAACGGGTCGTTGATTTCGTTCAAAATGTCGGTAGCTTTTGTTTTGATTTCTTCCGGATTGGAGTCCTCGTCGAAGAGAGATTTGAGGATGGACACGAAGTATTCAGCGTCAATCTTCTTGATGAATCTTGGGCCAAAGTCGTAGAACCCGGTGCCAGCCTCTGCAACGACGTATTTGGCAAGATCGGTGATATCTTCTCTAATGATTTCGGGCACTTCTGTGGGCGGCAGTCTGACATATCTTTCTGTATCCTTGAGCAAAAGGTCGACTTTTTCGATAGTTTCTTTAACATCGACAACGTAAAACTCCCACAGACGGATTTTTTGCAAAACGTGCTTATTCAATCCGTTGATGACCTTATCGAGGTCCGCTTCGGTCTTGAGATCCACGGGCAAACCAATTTCCGCCAAATTGGCCGAATATTCGACCAATTCGTCGTCCAACTCCAACGCTGGTTGAAGGTGGTGCGCAGTCTTTACAGAATAGCCCGCGTCGGGGTGTTGTTTCAACCACTCGGTATTATTGGCGGTGTGGTTCAAGACGACATCAGTCATGGACAACAACTTGTGGTCTCTCTCCATGGACTCAACCAATTTCTTGATGTCGTGCTCTCCGCGGGGGAAGCATTTGCTGTCCCAGCTCAATTGATCATAAATGGAATACGGAGAGTCGCTCTCTCCCCGTGGCTGCAACGGCGTGAAATGGATCATATTGTAGCCTTTATGCTTGATTTTGGCCAGCTTGTCGTCCCAGTCGGAGACGGTGCCTCCCATCCATTTAGAAATCACGGTTTGGATGGCAAGCGCATCCAAGGGCAATGGCTCGTTGTTGAGCTTGAACCCGGCAGAAACCGAGAAATAGTATTTCTGGGTAGCCCTGAGATGGGACTTGTGCTCCATCGTCATGTACGTTTCTTTAAACAGCGACGACGTCTCGTCATCATCCTCATTGTGCTTCTCATAGTGCTCGAGATAGCGGTCGGAGACAGGAATATAGGTGATGTAGAACGAGTAGGTGCCGGGATGGTGAATCTCGATATCCACATAGGTGTCTCGAGTGAATTGCGACCTCAGCGGGTGTTCGTAGAACTTGTTTCTATCGAAGGCCACGCTCGGATCCTGCGGTACGTTGCACCACAGAGCTCCCTCGTTCGTCACCGAAGACGTGGAGAACACCACGAACCGCAATTTGTACGGCTCATACGGAATCGGCAGGTTGATGAAATCGCCTCCAGCGATGGGTGCTGGCTCCCCCAGATCAGACAGCGGCAACACAAACACGTCTTTCATCGTGGTTCAGGTTGTTGTTGATGTCTTGTAGTGTGCGTCGGATCAAAGTGGGACAAACCGCCCGCATCACCTTATTTTCTGCATGCGAGACCGCAGCCTTTGTTCGCAGCCTTTTGTACCCAACCCGCCTTCCAGCATCTCGCGGAGTCGGACTCCTTGGCTCCCACGTCCATCCTGTTGCAGCTACGCCGAATTGGGCCTGTGTTTCCATTCCCGTAGACTCGCTGCCTGCTCAGAGCCACCGGTGCCGCATGCATAGATCTGCGACCTATGTGAGATATCATGCAGCCGAATATGCAAACGTTCCACCAACCTCGCATCCTCGAGCGATAAGGGTCTGGCTACTGTCTCATCATCGCACAGCTGTTCACTCCAGTCTATGCACCAATTGGACCACAAGAGTGACCTCCCGGCTGGATATTGCCTCGAACCCGCATATATCCTATGGGTCCACGTATGCCCTGCGGGCGGCCTTCTTTTCTAGAAAAGAAGCAAAAGCACTGATCTCGTAGACGATATCCTGTGGACTGAGGACTAACATCCTCTGGGTCCACATATGCTCTGCGGGCGGCCTTCTTTTCTAGAAAAAGAAGCAAAAGCACTGGTCTCTTAGCAGATACTCTGTGGACTGAGAATTGCCTCGCAGAGCTACCTTTTTTTGCTTCTTTTTCGGAGAAAAAAAGAAGCCGCCGGAGGCAACACACCCCACGGATCCACATATGCCCTGCGGGCGGCCTTCTTTTCTAGAAAAGAAGCAAAAGCACTGGTCTCTTAGCAGATACTCTGTGGCCTCGCAGAGCTACCTTTTTTTGCTTCTTTTTCGGAGAAAAAAAGAAGCAGCCGGAGGCAACACACCCCACGGGTCCACATATGCCTGTGAATTGCCTCGCAGAGCTATCTGTGAGATGTGTTTGAGACGGCATTTATGGCTGACCAGTAGTTGAACCCGAATGAGAGTAGTGAGAAATAGACGCTTGAGAACTTCAGCCGCCGCCACCGCCACATGTGGACCCTGAGAGTGGCGGTGGCCCGACCACGTTCTGGCCCCACTTCCCGATCAGGCAATTCACCGGCCGGTCCGGTGGGGTCTAGAACGCCGGCCCGTTGCTCTGAAAATTTAATTTAATCTTTCAAGGCACCCGCACAGCCGTGCTCTCCGTGAAACATGAGCAATGAGTCCTATAGCAACCGGATGGCGAGTCAAGTGTATGGAACAAGGTTCCTATGGAAATAGTCACTAAGAATAATACTAGCAACAAATATACTAATTAAAATAAAAAAAATAAAAATAAAAAAAAAAAAAGGAAGAGTGGGTTAGGGTTTTTGCCACCCGGTTATCAACGGGGGAGGAGATGGCAGTAGGGTGATGATGAGAGAGGATAGACAGACAGTCAAGGGAACCACAGAAACGGAGTTAATGGGGGACCCTCAGCACCGAATTCCATTCTCCGTTGGACGATCGTTTCTCTCTGAGTCATAAAACGTGGATTCTGATCCCACGACTCGCTCCCGCGGGTTCCTTATATGGCTGGGGATGCGGCTGGATGTGGGAGAAAAAAAATGTTGGATTTGTAAGCACACCACCGCTGTCTTTGCTTTTTTTTTTTTTCTTTCTTTCGATGCTTCCATCATTCTCCTTAGCCTCTTGACTTGTTTCCTTACCCCTAACAAGTAAATTTTTTCTCCCTCTCCCTTTCTATTTATTTCCTTTGAAAGTGCACTACTACTACTAATTAGCTACTACCACCGCTCTTTGTTCTCTTCTCCGTGTGCTTTATTTTTATGTCCATCCCGCATTAAGCGCCACTCCCACGATCAAACATGTCTACAGACATCTCCACGCAAGACTTCTTCAACAACCAGCAGTCCTTCTTTGACCAGTTCTCCGAGGGACAGCAGGAGAGCAATGGGGTGAAAAATAGCAACAAGCGCGCTCCGCCTCCGCCTCCAAAGGCCACCGCTACCAAGCGTAAGGAGAGCAGCAGCAGCAGCAGTCCGGGCGAAGATGACGGCGACGGCGCTAGCTGGAACAACAACAAGGCCCTCAAGCTGCCTCCGAAAAAGCCTGGTCGCAAGATGGACACGTCCATGCCGGCCACCAAGCGGAAAGCGCAGAACCGTGCCGCTCAGCGTGCGTTCCGTGAACGCAAGGAGAGACATGTAAAGGACCTCGAGGATCGGGTGACCGAGCTCGAGAACGAGGCTGCGGCCACAAACCATGAAAACGAGTTCCTCAAGATTCAGGTTGAGAAGCTTCAGTCAGAGCTCGACAAGTACAAGTCGCGGAATCCGTCTGCGTCTTCCGAAACGTCGTCCAGCAATGGCAGCAAGCCCTTCACGTTTGAATTCCCCTTCTTCTCGGACTCCCACAACAAGCCACCTGCCAATGCAGCGGCTTATCCAAGCCCCAACTCGCTCCATCGGCTCTCCTCCGGGTCCTCGGCGTCGTCCTCGCCCTTTTCCACCGCTAAAAACACAGTCTCGCCGTATTCGGCTGACACTCCAGCGTCCTCGATAAGTGAGCCCAGACCGATGGTCCCACCGGAAGAGGAAAAGGAAGAGTCGTTCTGTGATCAGCTATCTCTGGCCTGCGGTAATACTAATAATCCGTTCCCAAAGGCCGCAGCTGCCGGTCCAACTCCTCCTCCGGCAGGGGCGGACGCAGAATCCCAGCAGCAGGCTCCAAAGAATGAGCAACCATCGTCCAACAATAACGAGCTCAGCTCGCTATTCTCCCCGCCTCCTTTTGATTTTGACTTTTTGGGATCCTATCGCGACCCATTATTTGACAATGCGGCCGCGGATTTCAATCTGCCCGAGTTATCAACTACAGAGTACTCCGTTTTTGATCCCCTGGAAAACCCAATCGTCGACTCTTCTTTCAACTCACTGGTGGAGAAGGAAGAACCTGCTCCAGTCGAAATCAAGAAAGAAGAAGGAGAAGAACAACAACAACAACAGCAGCAGCAGCAGCAGCAGCAGAAGCAATCACAGCAACAGGACAACGAACAGCAAGATACAGTGCCGGCGCCAAAATCAAAATTCATGAGCTGTTCCGCCGTCTGGGACAGAGTGTCGTCTCATCCCAAGTTCAATGATTTGGATATTGACGGTCTGTGTTCCGAGTTGCGCACTAAAGTTAAATGTTCCGATTCTGGTATTTTATTAACTGAAAATGATGTTGAGAAAGTTCTCTCCACATTAAGTTGACGATGACGACGACGACGATGATGATGATGATGTTATTTATTATTCTTTGGCTGAGCTGCCTTTTGGCACTCCTCCTTCCTGCCTCACCACTCACATGCTTGGTTCTTTCAAAGAAAATCAGAAAAACAACAAAAAAAGAGAGAAAAAGAAAAAAAAATAAAAAAATAAAGATTAAGTATATTAATTTAGGTACATATGATCATACTATTTGGGAACTTCTTTTTTTAGCAAAATCAAATCAATAGCTTGCTGGTCTATGTCAGCTAGCTTAATTTTTTTCTTTTTTTCATTTATCATATTACAGCGGCTTTGCTACCCCGTCCTCAGTCCACTAAAATTCATAGTTAGTAAAAAAAAAATACAATTAAATCGCAAACTTACCTCAAAAGTCTGATTAGGCTTCATCACCTTCGCAGTAGGAACCACAGTTCCAATATCATTATCGTTATTACTGGTGAAAGACTGAAAGATCGTAATAATCCCAAACCCAATCTTCCAGCTTAACAAAACCGGATCTAGCTCTGGCAACTTGACAATGGCAGCTATTGATTTACCATTAGGCGAAAAGGACAGTTTGGAAAGAATGGCGCCTGGTGGATATGTCTTGTTCTGTTCGCAAGCCAATGAAGTGATGACAGTTCCCGTCCTCAAATCATACACCATGCCCAATAAAGACAATGGTTTAGGTGTTTCCGGATTGCATGTAGATACTGCCAGTCGCTGTTGAGCTTTGTGAAATGCAAGGTAGTTTGGGTATCTGGTCATCGCAGCAGACAAAAATTGTGTCGCTTCCGTGATCAATGATGTCCCGCCTGTTGGAGATAGCTCACGCAAAACTTGATCCGATGGGTCAAGAATCTTCACCATGGCAGCTATAATAGTCGGAAGGTGTTCAGGGCCAATGTAATGAGAAGGCGAAGATATCAGCTTCGTTAACAGTCGTACCGAAGTGATTCTGGCATCTAATGGTTGTTCTGGTGACCCGAGATGTGTAACCAAAGCGGAAATTAACAAAGTAATATTCTGAGATGCAATGTTTTGGATACACTTTTGGCATAAGGCAATAAGATTGTTACTTTTGCCCTTGGTGAAATCATTTTCATACATTATCACTACCAACGCATCAATAACATTGAGTGGATTGAATTGTTGTTGCCAGAGTAACCATCCTCTTCCGATAATCTCAATCGCAGCATCTCTATTCCGCTCTGGAGTCTCAGAGGTTAAATACATTTGAAGGGATTCTGCAACCGCCCGTACTAACGAGGATGAAACGCCACGTTTTTGGCGAGAAATGCACATAGATGAGATTATTTCAACGGCCTGAAGACTTTCCGCCGAAAATATGTTACCACCAGTCGTCAATGATGGAAGATACTGTTTCCAATGGCCAACAACAGTCTCGTTTGCTTTTTCGTTTTCAGAATTAAGCAATTCCTTCAAACACATTCTTGCATACTGTCGGATCGAACCAGAGTTTGACATTGCACCAAGCACGGCAAATCCGCTCAAGTTGGTACTTGAGGATCCCGTGATTTCCAAAAGCCACCCGAGTAACTTGGCTTCATGGATGTCAAGTGATTTCAACAGTAGCCCCACCATCATTACCCACATTGTCACAATTCCTGCAGTAGTTGTGCTGTCACTAACGATCAACTTTGACGACACAAATTGAGAGATGGAGATAAAAGATGCATTGAATGATACTTGTCCAACTTTGGGCTTTGTGCCTTCCATAATTATCTTGTCGTACCATTCAACACTAACAACCGATTTATCAATCTTAACCAAACTAGTGACAATTGCTCTAACAAGGTTGATTTTTTCACTGTCCAATTTTGATTCACTGTCGTCAAGATATGGTTGCAGAAGCGAAATAAGTTTATTCATCCGAACGAGCACAAATGGCTCATTAGGTTGAGAATGGTTCCCAAAGTTAACCGACTGTAAGATACAATCGTTTCCCCCCGTGTCGGCGCCATCATAAGCCCCCAGCTTTTCCTTTTCAGAATACTGGCTGATTTCAGAATTTAATTCCAGCTGCTCCCCGGTATCCAGATCCCACAATCTGTTCTCACCATACTCATATTCAACGTCAAATATCAAGTGGCCCTCAGTCGAAAGATACCAATAAATTGAACGGATTTCAATGTTGTTACCAGGAATGGTGCGCTTATTGACTCCAGAAAACATATCGAGAATGCAAATTGTTCCAGTCTTGGAAATCCCCACAATGTTCCCGCTGTAGAACTTCAAACTGTCGGGTAGTCTTAATATTTGGGTACACGGAGTCGAAAATGCGCAAATCGAATTGATCGCCTTTCGATTTTCCTTACCAAAAGCTACAACTCGTCCGTACGAAGTACCAACTATTAGATAGTTCCTTTTCCTCCCATTGTTATTTTCAATCACAGAAACGTTCTCGCCTGGTTCAAGAGTAAAAGTAGTAGGGATTTTCTCAAATTGAGTTAAAAATTCTGGTAGAGAATATATAGTAATATTCTCTCCATGACCGATTACCACGTTGCTGTCGTCCACACCTGATACATAACGGGGACCGTTCTCAAAAACTTCTAGTAGCGTCGCTTGATCTCCCCAGCTAACTTGAGACTTTGTCGTATCGGCATTGGTTATAAAAATACCGTCCCCATCGATATAAATACAGTATAACCTACCACTATCATACAAAATGTCAACAACAACACCGTCGTTACCAAACTTTGGTTCCAGTAATTGAACATTGTTATTGCTAACCCAGACAACCGTGCCATCCTTGCCCAGTATACCAAAATTTTCATCGTCTCCTTTGGCAATTGTGCTAACCAAAACTTCATGAGCACCCGAGCTAATCTGTTTGACTAATTTTTCTTCTTCCCATCTATATAAACTCCACCCGCTCCGTTGGACAACTACCCATGAAACTGGGCCGACTCGTTGAACGGCGGTGATCATGTCTATTTGGTGGAAATGGCTGTTTGCTTCATTCCTTGAAGGGGAAAACAATGCCAATTCGTCATTTCCTCGACCCAAATATTCTAATTTGGTATGGTTCCGTTCCGGCCAAACCCTCCACCTAGAGGTCAACCCCGATTTATACATGATTAAGATGTGATTATCGAACAATGGAATAGGCATTGGCCAATCTGGCAAATCACTCCATTCCACAACATATGAAAGATTCTGCTTGTCCAACAAGTACATCTGACATGAATATCCCCATACTAGCACTAGGTTGTAATTGAAATCCACGTCTATTCCGCGACATCTGAATGGCAATTTGTTGTGTGCCAGTAATCTGCCAGAAGGCAGGAAATATTCGCACAGGTTACCATCAGAATACCCCACAAACAGCACTTGGCAATTCCCGTCGCTAGTCTTGACATCACAAACTTCTAATATTGTAATTAGCGGTTCTAATTGCTGCTTGACGTATGCAGATTTGTAATAACCGATTTTGACTAGCAAACTTTGATCCTGATATATATGAATAGAGCCGTCCGAAAACCCAATCACCAGGCCATTCTTATATATAGTTGAGATTGTCGGTACTAATCTTGCACTGCTGTTAGCCCTGGAATGACTGAATGTATAAACCAAGTCCTGCGTCATGTTAACACCACATTTGGCTGATGGTTCCGTTTTTTTGAAACAAGGGTGCTGGGACCAAAACCCAGCTCGTCACTGCCACACACTTCCACTGGCCGTCCGTCTCAACAAGCACTTTTTTTGGGCGTGTAATAATTGCAACGCCTGGAATAATCAGAGAAGTTGAGTACGGCCGTTTAATTTCTATTCTTACGGCTATTTCTCATTCGCTATGAGTCAGGATTTGGTGGTACTACGTATTGTGAAAAGTGGCTTGAAGTGGTTGTGCGTCCCGACGAACATCGGAGCACAAATCGGTAGAACTGTACATATGTGTTCTGAAATGAAAGCTGATTAATTATTAGGTAACATGGGCTAATGTATTGGATACTCAAGGCTCTCACCAGTTCGAGTTCTGGTCCCAATTGTACATTTTAACCTAATGTGGATCTAATCGCCGAAAACGCAAAATAATCGTATTTTTCCGGAAGTTAGCTCTTCGTTTATAATATCTGGATCACAAGAAAAAAGAATGAATGAATAATTATCATTCGCAGGGATGAGATTAAGAATAGCATCAAACATGTCGTAGGAGAAGGACAAAGAACCCTTGGTGTTGAATTTATAATAATAGTCAATACTCCGGAAAGCTTGAAACCGATAAGTGATAACCAATTTCCTCCTGAGTATTTATATACAAATGAACCGCATCAAGTAGGATGATTAGTCTGTTAGTCCAATTTGGGCGTTTCGGCATTTTTAAGCGCCGAGTTTTCTTCAAATTCATGATGGATGTAAGAAATCCATCTTAAACGACGAAGTACCTCTAGGGTCCTGAACAAAACCCACCTGAAAAGATTCTCAACTAATACAATAGTTGCAGTATTCGATTTCAAAAACTAGACGACCGCTTTTGCTATCAAAAAGCCTTTCGAATGCTGGGGATGCCCTTCACAAAAATGTTCGTTCGACCTCATATTTGTTTAGTAATCTAAGAAGCATGTCACATATTTTCCACCCCATTACCTGATCAGTGATGTTCCCTCGTATTAGGTTAATTCTTCAAACGTAGTATAGCTTGAAAGATCCCATCTTGGTTCGCATAATGATGATGACAATAATAATAATCAATTCACTCTTGGGTACATAATAATAATGATAATCAAATTTACTCCTGAGTACATACATGTAAATGAACAACATCAAGCAGGATAATTAGCCAATGCAGGCGTTTAAACATTAATCAAATGCGTGACAAGTCCTATGTAGGTATCTGCGGCGAAATATTGAATGTTTTTATAATAATAATAGTCCATCTAC
>JAJLUR010000062.1:0-60740 GCA_030674225.1 Blastobotrys terrestris | reverse complement strand
TTTTTTTTTTTTTTTTTTTTTTTTCTTCTCTTAAGTTAACGATAATTTAAGTAACAGCAGTCGACTCATCGAACGGCTGGATAGTATCTCCAGATCCGAGCTCTACAGTCGCCCGAACCAGTGGCAAAGAGCCCTCCATTTGGAGACGGTGCGACGGAGATAACAGAGTTCTTGTGGCCCTGCAACATCAATTGCACCTGAGCAGTCCGTGGGTCCCAAAATTGGACGCCCCTGTCCTTGGAGCCCGACAGAATCCACTGGTTGTCAGGCGTAGAGGCCACGGAGAGTACAAAGTCCTTGTGGCCCACAAACGTGCGGACGCACACACCGCCCTTGGCAGATGGGGCCGAGCCGGGCTGCTGCTGCTGTGGGGCCTGGAGGTCCCAGAGCTTGATTGTCTTGTCCAGGGAGCCCGAGACGAGCTGCTTGCCGTCAGGGGTGAAGCCCACCGAGTAGACTGAGTCCTTGTGGCCGTCGGGAATCTCCAATCGCTCGACCAGGAAGCCGGTGGAGGTCTCCCACACCCTGACGGTCTTGTCGAGCGAGCCAGCCGCAACGTGTCGTCCGTCCGGAGAGATGGCCACTGTGGTCACGCCATCCTCGATCGAGAGGGTGAGGGTGCATTGGCCCGACTCCATGTCCCACATGCGCACGGTGCGGTCGCCGGAACCAGAGGCAATGTGTCTGCCGTTGCGGGAGAAATCTAGAGAATAAATGTCCTGTTCGTGGCCGGAGAAGAGATATCGGATCGTACGCGACTTGATATCCCACACCCGAATCTGTCGGTCCTCGGCCCCGGTGGCCAGATACTTTCCATCGGGAGAGAAGCACACGGACCTGATGTACAGATCACCGTCACGGTCCACAGAGTCGTCCTGGAGCTTGCAGATCATCTGGCCCGTGTTCACGTCGAAGATCTGAGCCGACTTGTTGCAGCCTGTGGCCACATACTTGCCGTCAGCAGAGAACCGCACGCAGCACACCACCGAGTGGTGGTCGAGCGATTGCACCATATCCACGTCGAGCAGTCGCGGCGCACGTTCGTTGTACAGGACGAACCAATCGTCTTTTTGCTTCTTGAGCTCGTTGGGCACCTTGTCTACGTCTAGTTCGCCCAGGTTGTTGCCCAGTGCGACTGCGCTGGAAGCTGCCGACTGTGTCGACGCCGGTCCGGCTGCCGATGCAGGTGTGGCGGTGGCGGTGTTTGTGGCGGTGGATAAAGTGGCGGTGGCGGTGGCGTTCGTCGGGGTGCCCGGCCCGGACTCGCGTTTTGTGGTGGTTGGAGTGTGAGCGTTTTTAGGGGACGGGGGGTAGTTTGCAGCGGGGGCAGCGCCGTTATTATTGTAGGAGCCAGCAGCGCCGTATTGTGGCTGCTGTTGTTGTGGAGGAGCCAATGGCTGCTGTCCCGGCTGGCCGCCAGACATTATGCCCCCAAACACGTTAGAGGATGTGTGGAGAGAGGGGGGCTGGGAGGAGGTGGAGGAGGTGGAGGACTGTTGGACGTGTTGTTGTTGTTGCTGCTGCTGTTGTTGTTGTTGAGGAGGTGGAGGAGGAGGCGGAGCCTGTTGAATAGGAGCGTGTTGCTGTTGTTGTTGTTGTTGTTGTTGTGGCTGTTGTTGTGGCTGGGTGCCACCACCACCACCACCGCGCCCTCTAGCATCAAGCTCCTTCTTGAGCTTCATAATCTCCTCCTCGTAGGAATCCTTCATCTTGCGATGCGTGGTCTCCAGGTCATAAATCATCTGACGCACTTGCTGCATCTCAGCCGATTGCTGGTTGAACTTGTGGTCAAACTCGTCCTTGTGCATCCGGTACACCGACGCCTCGTTGGTCATGTTGTCGAACTCCTGTTTGATCGCTTCGAGGAGCTCGCTAAGCCGATGTCCAGCAGGCTGCTGCATCATTCGTTGGTAGCTCATAGTCTCTGGATGTTGTGGTGTCAATAAAGAAATCTCCCGAGGCTGGTTAGGAGTCAGGAAAGAAAAAAAAAAAAAAAAATTCTTTTGGGACTTTCGTCGTGTCACACAAGAAAAAAAAAAAAAAAGGACTCTTCTCCCGCGCGAAGTGCTGCAGCTGCAACTCAATGCAGCCCGAAGAGCCGCACGTGCCTTAAACAGGACGATCGACTTCCCGATTAGGACTGCGGAGGGTCGGAGAATGTTTTGTTCAACGGTTTTCCGTGTTTGTGCTTTTTTTTTTTTTTTTTTTTTTTTTTTTTTTTTTTTTTTTTTTTTTTTTTTTTTTTTTTTTCTTTTTCCGTACGTGTGGCCGTTACTTTTTATAGAGCCGTGGTCTGTATGGATACACCGAGGAATGTCTGTGAGAGAAGGGAGCGTGTTTGATTCGGGTTGGGTGTATGCATGGCTGCGTTACGGTGCCAGACGTCATCGTATGTGGTCACAGCTGGTGCGCCATATAGCTATCTACTGTGCATATATGCGCCTGCTCAATCTGGCTTTAGGGACCGGGTCTTCCGCATTTATCCGGAAGAAACAAACACTGACACTGGCTGCAGCCTAGCGAATGCGCCAGACGAACCACTGTCCCAACATATAGCATTTGGTTCGAGTAAGCCGAACACATTGGCTGAATCCTAAAAAGAGGTGGGTCAGTACATGACGTCACCACTCACGTGGAAGAGGCCACGTGACGCCCACACATCGGGAAAATCAGGTGGAGCTCGAGAAAATGATGCAGCGAGGAGGCGGGGCAACAAGGCTGCTCGCAGAGCAATATGCCTCCGGCGGCTTCTTTTTTCTCCGAAAAGAAGCAAAAAAGGTAGCTCTGCGAGGCAGGGAGGCGGCCCACAAGGCAATGCGTGGACCGCAGCTGTCACGTGGTGCGGTGAAACTACCCTGATAAGTACTATACTAGTAGCACTCATCCATCTCAGTGAGAGTAGGTCTCTGGCAGCTCCGCAAGACACCATCAGTGCTTTTGCTTCTTTTCTAGAAAAGAAGGCTGCCCGCAGGGCAATGCATAGTCGATCGCAGTCACGTGGTGCCATGAAAAAAAATTGATATATATATTTCACCGGCAGTCACTTCTTTTTCCACGGCCCATCTGTCAGGTGGTGCTGTGAAACTATCGTGATATGTTACTGCACTCATCCATCTCAGTGAATATGGGTCTCTGGTAGCTCTGCAAGACACCACCAGTGCTTTTGCTTCTTTTCTAGAAAAGAAGGCTGCCCGCAGGGCAATGCATAGTCGACCGCTGTCACGTAGTGCCATGAAAAAAAATTCTGATATAAATTTCACCGGCAGTCACTTCTTTTTCCACGGCCCATCTGTCAGGTGGTGCTGTGAAACTATCGTGATATGTTACTGCACTCATCCACCTCAGTGAATATGGGTCTCTGGTAGCTCTGCAAGACACCACCAGTGCTTTTGCTTCTTTTCTAGAAAAGAAGGCCGCCCGCAGGGCAATGCATAGTTGACCACAGTGAAAAATTCAGATATCCTGCTCGTATATTTCACCGGCAGTCACTTCTTTTCCCACTGCCTATCTGTCAGGAAACTACCAGTGCTTTTGCTTCTTTTCTAGAAAAGAAGGCCGCCCGCAGGGCAATGCATAGTCGACCACAGTCACGTGGTGCCATGAAAGAAAAAATTGATATAAAAATGCTCTTATTTTTTTACCACCCGAGTCACTTGGCTTATTTTTCCACGGCCTACCAGTCGGCTGATGCTGTGAAACTACCTGTCCGCATCCTTCAGTGAATGCAGGCCACCGAGTAGCTCTGCGAGACACCACCAGTGCTTTTGCTTCTTTTCTAGAAAAGAAGGCCGCCCGCAGGGCAAATGCATAGTCGACCGCAGACACATGGTGCCATGAAATAATTCTGATACACTCACTGCTTTTATATTTTACCAGCGGAGGCGCGTTGTCTTTTCCACGGCCTATCTGTCAGGAGGTGCTATGAAACCACCGTGATATACCACTGCCCACACCCATCTCAGTGAACAATATAGGTCTCTGGTGGCTGTGCGAGACACCACCAGTGAACAGTAGGCTTGCCCGCTACGTGGTGGACCGCAGTCACGTGGTTCCGTAAAATATTCTGATATACTGCTCTTATATTTTACCAATCGAGTCGATTGATTGGCTTATTTCCCCACGGCCTACCTGTCACGTGGTGGTGTGAAACTACCCATGATATACTATTGCTGCTCGCATACCTCAGGGAATGCAGGCCTCGCCTCCGTGGAGCACCACCAGTGCTGTTGCGTCTTCTCTAGAAAAGAACGCAATTGACCGCAGTCACGTGGTACCGTGAAATTTTTTTTTCTGATATACTGCAGCAAGATGTCGCTTTGTTGAGGCAATCATCCTGTGGGACCAGAGGGCTGCTTTTGCTTCTTTTCTATTTTAGGAAAAGAAGCTCACAGGCCACCGAGCAAAACGCTCCTAATGTGAAAATTCCCGACGAAAATTACAGCTTACATACATAACTACAGGACGATGTTCTTACGACCCTGAGAGGCACTAGTGCACATGCTCCCTGGATTCAGTATAATGGATTGCTTCCGGGCGGCTTGCCTTCTCCGATAACAAGAAAAAAAAAAACGATATAGAGTCAATCCCCAGAGCCAGTGCTTTTGTTTCTTTTCTCAGCAAAGAAGGCGGGCGCTCCCATGTACCCAGTCACGTGGTGCCGTGAAAATACTTTGGTATATTACTGCGGAGAAGTGCACCCACCACCGCAGATCCACCCTGAGGAGCCAGATGGAACGCTTCTATAGATCAAGACAGACGAACTGTAGTTTCAAAAAGAAAAAAACAAAAAACAAAGCAGGTCTCTCCCTAGCACGAGGCGATCGCGCTTTGGCTTCTGCCCTAGAAAAGAGGACCGCCTGTAGGCCATAGCTATAGCAGAAACGAGTCAACACATAGCTATAAACACACATACATCTATAGACGCGTATTGGCAGTGCAAAGCAAATCAACCAGACGTTTGACTCACGTCAGTCATAGCATTGCCATTTCATCTGCTCACAGACTACTAATTTAGCACAGCAATTGGTTGGAGGCCGACTTAGACAATCTCACCCGGGACTGAGCCATCCCATAAACAAGAGCGACGTATGGTCAGAGGGTCCTAAAACCAACCAGCTGCACCGGAAGCACTGCAACGCTCTACGACCGTCAGAGAGTTTGCCAATGCGAGCTTCCCCCGCAGACAGCACCTCTCAGATGCCTCCCAACGTTCCTACATCATATCCGAAACATGGAGACACTGACGTACTCGCTGTGTTCGAGGCGATCAAGGCGAAGCAACAAAGAAATCCCTCATTCTAGACGACTCCAGCCACAGTGATGGGACATGATCCCAATTCCCCTGAGGCCCCAACGAGCAGCAGTATGGCCAAAAATTGTCATCGGGACACGCTATCACCACACACCCTCATCATCACCACCACCACTACCCCTACCTCATTCCCGCATATCTTCCCCCTCCCCCTGTCATGCACACACCCTCCAACCGTTGGGCCCTCGTGCCCAGCCTCGCAGGCCATAAACGATCGTCCCTTGTTACGAGCCGCACGGGCTGCGGTGTGAGTTCTCAAACGCATGACATCAACCGCGAACACTGATTGGTCAACCCACACATTCTGGACACCAGGCAGCAACCGCCCAATCCTCTTCATCCAAAGGGCGCACGGTCTGTCACAGTTTCCAATCGTAGACAAAGATGTACATAGATGTGCAATATATAAATAAACTGAGTAATCTCCTTGGTTCGTGCGTACGTGTGTTTTTTTTTTTCCCCCTTGTTTGGTGCTTCTCTTCGCACAGATGACGACCCGTAAGCAGATGCCTCGTTCAATACTCCTGCTGGCCTTCGCCATGGCCACAGTGATTGTTGTGACTATGCTTTCCACAGGCACCAGTCCCGCTGGCTTTGCTTATCACAGCTTCTCCGACAGACTGTCCGGTGGCCGCAAGTCAAAGGAACAGACTCGAAAGTCTCTCAGTGAGAACGATTTTAAACACACCAATCAAACGTCCCTAGACCCTCCTGTGGTACCTCCTTCAACCTCTGAAAATAGATACAGTTTCCCCCCGCTGGAAAAATTCGCGTCAAAGTCCGAATATGTTCAACAACCTTTAGTAGCTGATTATCCAAAGGGCGTCGAAAACGTCTTTTTCATGATCAAAACCGGAGGAAGCGTGTTATGGAACAGACTGCCAATCCATTTGGCCACTTCCCTCACCAGGGTCCCGAATTTTGCACTTTATTCAGATTCACCCGGTTCGATAGCTGGCTATCCAGTCATCGACATACTCCAAAACACAACCAAGGAATCCCTGGAAAAGGACGCCTTCAAACTGTACAAAAAGCAGAAATACATCCATGACATTCGGGGCACAATAGATTATTCCGACATCAACGTCAACGGAGGATGGGAATTGGACAAATTCAAAAATATCCCGATGTTAGCACATGCATATTCAGTCTCTCCGCAATCTGACTGGTTCGTCTTCATGGATGCTGACTCTTACTTCATGATGGACAACCTCATGGCATGGCTCAACACCCTAGATCCCAATGAGGCCTATTATTTGGGCTCCCGGGCAGCCCTGGGTAAATATACCTTCGCTCACGGCGGAAGTGGCGTCGTTGTGTCCCGGGCAGCAGTCCAAAAAACCGTGGGAGAGCATCCCGAGTATATCCAGGAATATGAAGAAAAAACCCACGGCTACTGCTGTGGCGACTTTATGGTGGCTCTTATGTTGAAGGAGAAGCTCGGCATTGAACCTTGTCGATCTAACATCGATCCCAAAGTTGGCAATAAATTCCAAGGCAACTCGTACTGGGAAGTCATGGTCAATGGAGACAAATGGTGCGAGCCAATAGTATCATTCCATCACCTCAATCCCCACGACATTGAAGTCCTATGGGAATATGAACGTCTAAAGGGCCCAGAGAAGCGATCAAAAATCACCTATGGCGACATCTACAATGATTTCTACCATCCATACATCCAAGAGCGCATAGATGACTGGGACAATAAAGCCGACGAGGTGGAATACTCCCCGCAAAAGGACACGAAATACACCGGGGACGAACCTCCGCATGCAAGCTTCGAGGCATGTAAAACAGCCTGTGATAATATGCAAACTTGTACAATGTTCCGTTATCTCCCGCGAATCAACTATTGCGGGCTATCCAAGGTGATCAAATTAGGAAAGCCCGCCTTCGATTGGGTGGGTAAAAAGGATAGTGATAACCACAATGCCATTTCCGGCTGGCGAATCGACAGAATTCGTGAGATCCGCAAGTCGCAGAAATGTGACCCTTACAATGGGGAACAGACCCAACAAGAAGGCTGGTTCCGAGCACAACAACAACCCCTCTAACGTCATTTTGTTTTTGTTTATATTTAATTTTCCGTAGTGATAAACTTCCAGTCCTCCAACTCTTCCAGCCACGATCTCAGTTTGTGTCTGATAATATGCTTTGATTTTTTGGTTTCATCAATAACCACTCGACACGGTGAAGTGGTATTATTTGCATTAACAACCGCGTCCGTAATAGCGTCAAATAACTTGAGATTACCCACTGCACCAAATCCGAGATCAATGATGAGCCCAATTTGTCCCAAATGATCTAGTTCAATTGACAGGCTTTCCATCAACCCCTCACAGGCTGCTAGCGTGGCAGCTGCATATTCCAGCCCTGGGACCGGTTGAATGGAAAGCGGTGAGGAGAACAAAACAAGCTTGTTACTGGTTCCGGAAAGGGTGATACGTTTTGAAACCCTGACCAAGGTCTGGAAAACCAGATTAAAACATGCCACCGAATTCTGCTCATCTACTATTGGCCAATATAATACCACCTCTGGAGTCGCCTCTAGCAGTAATTTGTCTAGATCGTCTGGAGACAATTTGCTGAAATCAAAGCTCTCACACTTTGTGTATGCAATAAATTCCGCAATAAGACCATTGCTAATCTCGTTTGTTAATAACAGCCACATCGTTTGTGCGGTGATAATCTAACCCGTGGTAGGAGTAAGAGTGTTGGGACCTTATTATGAAACTGCTCAACATGCCAGATCCGGCGAAGAGGGAAAAAAAAAAAAAAAAAAAAAAAAAAAAAAAAAAAAAAAAAAAAAAAAAATATTATGAAATATTATCGATCATATTATTTATTATATATCAAATGTAGATATAAATATATGCTTAAAACATAGCTGGAGAGCTAAAAAATTGGTTACTGTTATTATTGTTGCCATTGGTGTTGGTGGTAAAGTGCGATGATTGTGGTGGTGTTCCTTGTGTATCAGCAGTCGTGTTATTAGTCGTGGTATTGTTAGCAGTAGTATTACTATTTCCTGGGCTCCCTGTAGATGTAGACGTGTTAGCCTGTTCCACCTGCTGTTGTTCTGATCCGGGGCGTGCACTATTCGACGATGAGTCTGGCAATTTTCGAGGGTCGGCTCCTCCTCCCTGTTGGTAATCCGGGCCTTGTGGGTATGTTTGGTAATAACCTTGTTGTTGAGACAATGGAGGCAATGATGGTGAGCTAGAAGCCTGTTGTTGCGGCTGTTGTTGTTGATGCTGAGGTTGCTGTGTTTGCTGCTGCTGAGATGGCATAGGTGTGGGTGAAGGCAACGGATAAAATTGCGATGAACTTGGATAATCTTGGAATGGGCCCACTGCAAATGGTCGATATCCGGATACATAGTTTTGTTGTGGGTTGTGCCTTGTATACAGGTCAAATTGCACCGATGATGTTGACGATGAAGATGATGGGGGTGGCGGCGGAACATGATGAGACGGGGGCGGAGGACCCAATTGATGCTGTTGTTGATGATCGATATCGTACACACTTTCCATTATCATGTTTCCTGGTGCCATTCTATTACCGCCCGAACTGCCACTACTATTCGTTGGAATCATGAACGGTTGAGTCATGAATTGTGATGATGATGGAGGGGCAGGTGGCGGCGGCGGAGGAGGCGGTGGAGGGGGAGGAGGATGTGATGCCATCACTCCAGGATGATGCATTGTTAAAGGAGGGGGTGGTGCAGGCGGGGGCGGAGGGGGCGGCAATGATCCAGGTTGATAGTGATGCTGCAAATGATGTGGCGGAGGCGGCATTTGTGATGGATGCGGCTGTTGCTGCTGGTGGTGATGGTGATGATGATGATGCTGTGGTTGCTGCTGCTGTTGTTGAAGAAAATGCCGTTGATGCGATTGCTGTTGATGATGGACTGAATCAGTGCCCTCCAAGGGAACTCGAAAGTTGCGCGGATGGGTGATCTCATCAGATAAGGTGAGATCGCGGATCCCCTGAGTTTTGGACGGAACATGAAACGAACCGTTTATGACATCTTCCGGCCGATAGTACGACACCAGATGATGGTTGCATCCATTGGCAATGATGGACATTGTCTTCTTAATCAGCCCGTGATCCTTGAATCCGTATGAATCAACCAGCGAGCCAACCAGCTGTCGTTCCGCCTTCAAATCTGTAGTCGGACCTTGTTGCTGTTGTGGCGGCGGTTGGTGTTGTTGCTGGGGTAAAGGCGGTGGAGGATAGGCAGCGGTATTAAATGAATCATAGCGGACTGGGCCCTGTCGATCTCTGTGTTCAGGTGCAGGAGGATCGACAGGGGTGAACATTGCGGCTGCGGCTGCCGCCGCTACCGGGTCTTGTGCTTGTTGTTGTTGTTGTTCCTCATCGGGCGCTAAAGGTCGCATATACGGAGAAGCTCTTGCTGATTTTCTTCGGGCCCTCTTGGCTGTTCGCTTCTTTTCTCCTGGTGGGAATGGCTTTTCCAACTCCCTGTAGACAAGAAAGTTGCCTAGAATTCGGGATGGACTCCAAGCAATTCCGTCGGTCCAGCGCTTAATTCCCGATTCTTGTTCATTAAACACAAATACATGGCCAGACTTAATCAGGTCGGCTCTTTCTCTATCGTGAGGACGTCGTGAGACTGGTTGAAGGACGCCGGTGATTGTTGCCTGGAAGAGCAGTAGCGCGTCTGACGTTGTTTGAATGAACCCCACAAACGTTGGTTGGAGGCTCATTATTAAATATACAGTTGTGTTTTAATTTGAGTAGAAGGTAGCGATGAGTTTTTTTTTTAAAAAAAAAGAGGAGTTTAAAAAAAAAAATAATAAAAAAAAAAAAAAAAAAAAAATGGAGAGTGTGTAGAGAGACGCTCTCAAAAATATAATAATTAAAAATACCCACCAAGCCCTCAGATAATACTCACACTCACACTCACACGAATAGGACTATTGATCTTTTCACAACCTCGATATTCCTTCTCTGAAATACACTCTTAAAGTATTTAATTCATACAATTTTTTTAACGTAAACGCTAAAAGAGAGGAAAAAAAAAAAAAAAAAAAAAAAAAAAAAAAAAAAAAAAAAAAAAAAAAAAAAAAAAAAAAAAAAAAAAAAAAAAAAAAAAAAAAAAAAAAAAAAAAAAAAAAAAGACAAAAACGGCCCGACAAAAGCTCCAAATTATATATAATACGGTTTTCTCTTGTATCACTTTTGCCGCAGCAGATAGCAGGCAAAAGTAATTACTAAACTTTGCTAATTAAACTTAGTAGGAAAAATAAAAACTGCCAGACACTTCTAACTTTATGTAGAAAAAGCATGGTTTCTTTTAGTTATATTATTAAACATTCGTTACTTTGTCTCACCCCTTCTTCTTTCAACTCCTCCCTCTTCCTCTCTCTCTCTTTTATTTTTTTTTCGTCGTTTCTTTTTCCGTGGTAATAGAACTATATAGAAAGTTTACTCTTTTTGGTTACATTCTTTCTCATCTTTCCTACCGGTTGCTTCCAGTTCTTTTCTTTCTTTCTTTCTTTTTTCTTACTTGTTTTAGTTGTTACACACACATAAATCATACCTCTGCCAATATAAACATATATATACTTCGTTGTCTCAAATATGCATGTCCTAGAATCTATCTTTCGTAGTACCTTTATACATGCATGTTCAAAAATAAAATAATGTCTTAATCCAGCTTCCCGCTTTCAACTTCTCCATTACCCCCTATTCTGTTATATGCTCCACCATTACCACCTGGTCCCCCTCGTCTATGTCGATGGCGGCGGGTGGTGTAAAGCAGACATAGAACAAGCCCACCAATGATGGTGATGTGCCACCATTTCAATGCAGCTTCCCGTAGCATGACAAAATAACCTTTAAACGAGTCTCTCAATGGTTTTGGTCGGAGCTGGGGGGCATCTGATAAGATCAGTTCTAGTGAATCGAGAATTTCCGATCGCGATGCACCGATATATCTTCCTCGGGTACTAACGTCCCAATATTTCCCACCAGATTCATCGTTTACAATCACTCGAGGTTTCAGCCCGCCTGAATCGTGTCCGTACTTGGACTTGATCCATCGTTCCCAAAAGATGCCGTCGATCCATGCAAACCCGACTTTTGGTTTGTCCGAAACCAAGACTTTGATTTTTTTGGCATTCTTCTCTGCCATCTTGTCTCCCTTGTCGTGTGCCTCGTCTATTTTCACCTGTTTCTTGGCTCTTTGGTCCTCAATTTCATCGGCTGCATCTCGTGTGGCCTTGTCTTGAAACTTTAATGCGGTTGCTCGCAACTCCTTGAGAGCCTGTTGGTGAGATTTCCCGTCTCGGGGATCTACAACTCCGATCACAACAAATTGCGAGTATGAAAATACATCGTGAGCATTGGCAGGTGTCAATTGCGGCACCAAACTAAGCCATCGCTCCTTGGCCCATTCCACCATTGCCTTGCGATCACGAATATCCTGCGGGGAGAAGGCAGGGTATTTGGAGAAGCGTTGAAGATCTGTGACTGCATATAACGATGGGAATGTGTTAACCTTGAATTTATCAATCAGCTCTTTTGATTCCGTCTTGTACACTCGTGCGTTTCCAACCACCGAGACTGCCAACTGCTCCAAGGCTTCCCAATCCTCGGTCACTGTACCTTCGTCGTAAAAATACAAGAACGCAGATTGACTGTCCCTTTCCGCCTCCTTGAGCACTGCATCTAATTTCTCCACGCTTTCAATATTTTCCGGCTCTCGTGCTGCCTTGGCTCCTTTAGCAAATTCCAACAAGTCGCCGAAGCCGCGGAGACCGTGGTATTGTGCTTGAACCGGGCCATTGAAGTATTTAATAGTTGGCAGCGTCTGAACATTCGCGTCTTTACACAATTGTCGCTGACGGTCACAGTTGACTTCACCAACGTTCAAAATGCCCCGATTCTTTTTGGCCATGTGATCCCAAGCCGGCTGCATGGCGATACAATGAGGACAACGCGGAGAATGGAATTTGACTAGCCAGCCATCTCCGGTGACGGTGATTTTACGTGTAAATGATGTATGATCCAAGTTCTCACTTTCACCTTTCGGATTTGGTTTGGAATTGTCAATTGCAAACGTTGGTTTTGGAGAAGCTGGGTACACTGTGTTCACTTTTTCTTTATTAGTACCGTATTTTGGAAATTCGGTCTGTTGTTCCTCTTTTTTTTTATCGTTAGTCTCCTCCTCCTCCTTCTTGTTATCGCTGTTTTCGTCCCCATCCATCTTCGCCTTTATGTACGTTTTTAACGTAGGAATCGTTCGATCCACGGAATCGTAATCATCAACCATCTTCCCACCTTTATAGATCCGTAGCCGTGGGTATGAGTTAATTTCCAACCTGTCACACAAATCGCCATCTTCAACGCAATCCACATTCGCCATGCGCATGTCATGTTTTTCAAGATCCGGCTTGATTTCCTCGTATAGCTCTTCCCAAACCGGGGCAAACTCGACACAATGCGGGCAATATGGAGAGAAGAACTTGATCCACCAGACACCTTCCTTAGTTACTTCGTCAAATTCGTCGGTTTTGATCGTTCTGATGTCGGAGCTTTTGTCCTTATCTACCGGGGCCGCAGAGATCACAACCCCAAACGCCAGAACCAGCGTCAAATATAAAAAATTCCTCATCTTTAGAACGAGAAGCGGATGCTAATCTTATCACAGCTTTCCGTTGGTATATATATATATGCCTTATGCAGAACAACAACAAAAATAAAGAAAGAACCCAAGCCGCCCACTCTACGTGTTAGTAGTAGTTGTATCAAGACGGCAGGTCCCAAAGATTTTTTCCACTTACCCTGACTGTCTGGCTGTGAGGCTTTAACATTGGATCGCGCGCGCGCAAGACCACACGTTCGAATTCGATATACGAAGTTTAGAGAATTGGCCATTCATATAGAATTAAATCATGGCAATATTGTAATACTGTAATAAGATTGCGTATATACTCTATATATATGTAGAAAAACATGTAGTGTGTACATCCAATGGTGCCATGAATGATAGATAGTATGTGTTACACTTCGTAATGACGACCCTTGCCTTTGGAAGGTTGTTCAAGCATATGTCTTTATAATTACCTGCTTAAAAAAGGTAGTAAACGTTCGATTCTCAGTTCCGTAGTTTTTCAATAAGCTCCTGCTTCGTAAATCCCCAGACTGGGCAAGTCAATTTCCATGTTATCACACAAGTCGCTATATCCGAAACACAATCCACCTTGGCCATGTGGGGAAGTTGTACCTTTCAGCTCTGGCTGGATTTGTTCATAGAGAACGTTCCAAACCGGTGCATATATAGTAACTATTTATATCATCAACTTCGATCCTTCATCGAAATTGGCATCCAGAAACGCCATGCATGCTTATCAGTTGTATTCGTACATATTCGGCACCTTAAAGGAAATGCTACTTTATGAGAGTACTAGTGGTATACATATAGTCGATAGTCTATGCTAAAATTCTTTAATAACGTCATTCCTTTCCTTCTTTTCACATAATAATATATATAATTATCGTTACCTCTACATGATTATTGTGAGTAGGACGACTCTTATGGTCTGCTACAGACAGTCAGCAGTCAATCACATTCCATCCTTCGTACATGCGCAAACGTGGTTACCAGTTAAAATCCAACATGCCGCAGAACTCTCTCCGTTCCAAAACAATTCACTCCAGCCATGTGGAAGTTGTATTTTCCAAGTTCCGACTTAACTACCTCTCTTTTTCCAGACTGGCTCAAGATCGATCCAATGCCTGCAATACGGGAGATGGATTCGATCTACCACGTGCCTGACTTGACTACTTATCAATTCAACTGTATTCTATCACTTTAACGCCGAGTTTGGCTAATTTTCTACCAACATGGATGCGAACACAACCCTAAACACCACAGCGTCAAATATAGAAAGCTTCTCATCGTCAGAGTGAAAAACTAATCACAGAGACTTTATTACGATCTTATGTATGGTATATGCGTTTATAAATAGAAGAGGCGTTAGTGTCCCGCTTTACATCCTAGGGGTACTGAGCTTAATTGTCCCAAATATTTTCCGAGTAGCTCGTTCGCTACCCATGATAGCACGGCTGTGGCCCATTGTTTAATATTGTACTAACACTAGATACGGCCACTGCCGATAAAGTAATTAGAAAAACACTTTTTTTTTGTCTTTTTTTTTTCGACTGTCGATGCGTATCTGTATGTAACCTCGGATCAAAAAGAACGATGCCTGCGCTTTTTGTTTATTATTATTAGAATAATTTTTTTTTTTTTTTTCATGCTCACCTCGAGAGATTGAAAAAAAAAAAGCTAATGCGGATAATACATGAATGCAACTGCGACCAAGAGATGAATGCCTTCCTAAAATCATCTAGCAACCGAACCTGGACATCGGCCCCTGAAAATTCCACCCGCAAACTATATATAGTTAAGTTTAGAACTATAAGCAGTGAGACCCAGAACGTTAATTAGACGAAACGGGAAAGAAACCAAACAAAGTGTTTGTTCTCGTCCGTCCTATTCCATTTGCGTTTCATCCATTGCTCTGGTTAAAACAAAGCTGAGAGTATTTTCTGGTCACAGTCTGACAATTGACTAAAACATGCATTTGACCAGCATAAGGTTAAACTTTGATTGCATCCAACAAGAATTTATCTGCAATTGCCATAATTGCTGTATACATTCTCCCATATGCATGCTAAAGGTCAAAAGCGGGCGGGCTTTGATGTGTAATTATTATTCAGGAGTATATACCTACGAGGGTACGACAACCATACGTGATTTGCTGAGACCCTTGGCCATGTTTGCATGAACTTCCGGAACATCGTCCAGAGAGCACTCTTGCACTTGAGGGTTGATGATTCCTCGCTCAACAAGGTTAAGCACCTCCATCAATTCGGCAGATGTGCCCCAGAAGGTTGAGACAATCTTGATTTCGCGATGCGAGGCGCTGTGCTGGCGGAGAACCAGCTCGGGCGACGCCAGGCCCACGGGAACAATAGTGCCGCGGGGTCTGACATGATGCTGAGCCTGCGTGAAGGTGGAGGTGTGGCCCACCACGTCCAAGACCACATCAACGTTCAGAGAGGCATCGGGCAACTTTGTATATGCAGAGTGGGCCCCAAATTCCTTGGCTTTGCCAAAGTTATCGTCCCTAATATCGCACACAATGATCTCCTTGGCAGCAAAGAACTTGACCACCTGCACCGCGTTCAGTCCAAGTCCTCCAAGCCCGAAGATGAGCACTCTGGACTGGGAGTTGATGCCAGCCTGCTTTGCTGCGTGATAGGGCGTGAGGACTGCGTCGGTCACGACAGCTGCAATTGCTGACGAGACGCCATCGGGGATTGGAATCATGTTTCGCGGGTTGCAGGTCATGTATTCCTGATATCCGCCATCAATGCCCAAGCCATAGTATCTCTGATGAGTCTGACACTCATTGTCGTATCCCCTTCGACAGGAGGAGCAAACGCCACAGCCGTTGGGCCCATACAAGGCAAACCGCTTGCCAATGGGGAACAAGTCCTGGTCCACACCAGCGCCAAGCGCAACAATGCTACCAGCGACCTCGTGACCCATTACATATCGACCGGGAATCTCACCTTTGCTCTCGAGGATGTGCAGGTCGGAGTGGCAGATACCAGCCCCTTCGACCTTGATGAGTGCCTGACTCGGCTTTGGCTGTGGGACGGGGATCCATTGGACTTCGCCCGTTCCCTTCTCGCTGTCATACACATATCCCTTCTGCTTTGTTGGAATTTCGCCGGCCATCTTGTGTACAGAACTCACTGTCCGCACTGGCGGCGATGCGGGCTGCTTAAATAGTGACAGCTTTGCGATCCCCGCTGCCGAGGTCGATCTGCAAGCCACCGCCCTGAAAGGCAGTACTGCCATTCTTGGTATTCTAGCAAGCATTACTACTAAAAAAACGGTTTGTTCGTTCGTTACGTATGAAAAATATAGACCCACAACAATCCAGCGGGGAATTGTCTTTATACTGCTTACTTGCGGTTCTAAAACAGACTAATATAATTAATGGTCCGATCAAAACGCTCCCTTTGTTATAAACGGCACCTGTTAAATTATTCTTCCGCACTCGATCCATTGTTTAAAAAGATGGGGTCACCTTTCCCGCCTCCGATCCGCTGTAGCAGACTGGCCCATCACCCGCTCGGGCCTACCGGATAGCTGCTGCCTAGCAGTGCCACCTCTTTTTTGCTCCTTTCAATTCGGAGAAAAAGACCCGCTGGAGGGTTCGAACAATGGGACCTTTCTCGGCCCATACATACTTCCACCCTAAGACATGCGTCCGACTGCTGCATTGCGCCGCACGTGACCTGGAGTTGTGAGATATATTCAGAGATAAGGGAACGAACCTCGGGTGAGGGCTTCCGTGGTAGATACGCTTGACTCATCATCATACGCCAGACACCCACCAGAGCGTTTACCAAACAGAATAAAAAGACAGATCCACGCAGCGTACACCAGCGGAATGAGTGGACAGGGCATACGAATATCAATAGGTAAGGAGGGCTAGAGAGAGAGAGAGAGAGAGGGAGGTATGGTGACGACGCTAACGCTGTAGTATAGACCGAGGCGGAACCTTCACAGATGTGTGTGCACACACTGATTCAGGGGATCACGTACTCAAGCTGCTGTCGGTAGACCCGGCGAACTATGGGGACGCGCCCACCGAGGGCATTCGTAGGGTGTTGAGCGAGATACTAGGGAAATCGATCCCGAAGGGGGAGCCGATAGATTTAGGTCCGGTCGAGTCCATTCGTATGGGCACCACCGTTGCAACCAATGCGCTCTTGGAGCGGAAGGGGGACAGGGTGGCCTTCCTAGTCACCAAAGGCTTCAAGGATATCTTGAAAATTGGCCAGCAGGCCAGACCGAGCATCTTTGATCTGTCGGTTGCGAAGATTGGCCAGCTCTACGAGTCTGTGTATGAAATCGACGAGCGGGTCACGACAGAGGGTTACAGCGAAAACCCGATCGCAGAGTATGTTGACCCGGAGGCGGTCGAGGCTGACGAAAATCTGACCTACGGTGTCAGCGGCGAGGTCATCAGGACGATCAAGTCGCCCGACCTGGACCAGGTTCGATCCGTCTTGCAGCAAATCAAGGCGTCCGGGATCAAAAGTCTTGCTATTGCGCTAATGCATTCCTATATATATCCAAAGCACGAGGAGATTGTTGCCCACGAAGCGAGGAAAATGGGGTTCACCGACGTTTCCGTGTCGTCCGAGATCCAGCCGATGATCAAGCTGGTCTCGAGAGCCAATTCGTCCACTGCCGACGCGTACTTGTCGCCAATCACCAGCAGATACATCCAGGAGCTCGGTAAGGGCTTCAAGGGTGGTCTGGAAGCGGTTGGTGATAAATTGTTATTCATGCAATCGGACGGCGGATTGACGTCGTGGTCTAAGTTCTCCGGACTGAGAGCTATTTTATCCGGGCCGGCTGGCGGTGTAGTTGGCTACGCCAAGACTTCGTATGAAGAAGAAGACGCTATTGCCGGGGAAGATTCAGCTCGGGCTATTCTTGGCTTTGACATGGGTGGTACCTCCACCGACGTCAGCCGATACAATGGCTCGTTTGAACACATTTTTGAAACCACCACAGCTGAAGTAACCATCCAGGCACCTCAATTGGATATCAACACAGTGGCCGCTGGCGGCGGGTCCATCTTGTTCTGGAAAAAAGGCCTCTTTGTCGTGGGCCCGGAAAGCGCTGGTGCCCATCCTGGTCCAGCGTGCTATCGTAAAGGTGGTCCGTTGACTGTAACTGATGCAAACCTTTTCCTCGGTAGAATTTATCCTGAATCTTTCCCTAAGATCTTTGGACCCAATGAGGACGAGCCGTTGGATGAGGACATCGTCAAAGCAAAATTCCAAGAGCTGACCAAACAGATCAATGCGGACCGAGGCACAGAGTTGACGCCAGAGGAAGTGGCCATTGGATTCTTGACGGTGGCCAACGAATCCATGTGTCGACCAATCCGATCATTGACCGAAGGTAAAGGATATTCGGCAGGCAGCCATCATCTGGCCAGTTTTGGAGGTGCCGGTGGTCAGCATGCTTGCGACGTGGCCATGAATCTAGGTATTCAACGGGTCATCATCCACCGCTATTCGTCAATTCTTTCAGCCTACGGAATGACTTTGGCCGATATCGTCCACGAGGTCCAGCGTCCGGAAAGTACCGTTTTGAACGACTATTCCTTGCCTGGGTTGGAAGAAAGATTAGAGGAGCTCACCGCCGAAGCTAGAGAAGGACTCAAACAACAAGGTTTCGACGACCCTCAATATATCGAGGCGGAAAAATACCTCAACCTGCGGTACCGAGGTACGGAAACGTCCATCATGGTCAAGAAGGACGAAAACAGCACATTTGCCGAAGACTTTGTGACCCAACACCAACAGGAGTTTGGGTTTACGCTGGAACGGGAGATTTTGGTCGGGGACATCAGAGTTCGAGGAATCGGCCGAAGCAAGCTGTTTAGAAGCCAATCACCCGGGAAGGATTTGGCCACGTACGCCAAGTCCAAAGCCACACCGTCCAAGGTGCATGGCAAGAACAAAATCTATTTTAAAGAAACCGGTTGGGTGGACTCTAATGTGTATCTACTCGATGAGCTCAAACCGGGCGACGAAATTGCCGGCCCAGCAATGATCATTGACAAAACCCAGACAGTGTTGGTTTCACCAAAAGCAGTGGCCACTTCGCTGCCGTATCACGTTATTATTGATATCATCGAAGATGAGGATAAGACAGTTGATCCGAACGTGATTGATCCGATCCAGCTTTCGGTGTTTGGGCACCGATTCATGAGTATTGCCGAACAAATGGGCCAGACGTTGAAGAAGACAGCTATTTCCACCAACATCAAGGAACGGTTGGACTTTTCCTGTGCCATCTTCTCACCAGATGGGGGACTGGTTGCGAATGCGCCACATATCCCGGTGCATCTTGGGTCCATGTCGTCGGCTGTGGCATATCAGAAGAAGATGTGGGAAGGCAAGCTTCACGATGGAGACGTGCTAGCAGCGAATCACCCAGCATACGGCGGCTCGCACTTACCAGACATCACCGTGATCACGCCTGTTTTCTCTCGAGATGGCAAGGAAATCATGTTTTGGGCTGCATCCAGGGGCCATCACTCCGACATTGGAGGGATCACGGCTGGGTCGATGCCACCGTTCTCCAAGGAAATCTGGGAAGAAGGGGCCATGATTAACGGGTTCAAGGTAGTCGAGCGGGGATATTTCAACGAACGCGGGTTGATTGATTTGTTGTATAACGAGCCAGCCAAGTATGACGGCTGCAGCGGGTCACGATCGTTGAGCGATTCGATTTCGGATCTCAAGGCCCAGATTGCAGCCAACAATAAGGGAATTAACCTGCTCAAGGCGCTGATTGATGGATATTCGCTAGATGTCGTTCAATTGTACATGCATGGCATCCAGGACAACGCGGAACACAGTGTTCGTCAGCTGTTGAAGGGCGTTGCTGAGCGATTTGGCCAACGGGACGGCCACAAATGCGTGCTATCCGCACAGGACCAGATTGACGACGGCACGGACATCGAGCTGACAATTGACATTGACCGGGAGACCGGAGGAGCAGTGTTTGATTTCACGGGCACTGGTCGCCAGGTATACGGGAACCTGAACGCACCACGGTCTATCACGTCGTCAGCGATTCTGTATGTGTTGCGGTCGATGATTTCGGACGACATTCCGCTGAACCAGGGTTGTCTGAACCCAATTGAGATCCGCATCCCCGAGGGAACCCTTCTGTCGCCATCCCCAGACGCAGCAACGGTGGGAGGCAACGTGGAGACGTCGCAGCGAATTACAGACGTGGTGCTGAAGGCATTCCAATACATGGGCGCGTCGCAGGGCACCTGCAACAACTTGACCTTTGGCTACGGCGGTGAAGAGATGAAGAACGGCAAGAAGCGACCTGGCTTTGGATACTATGAAACCATTGCAGGCGGGGCAGGTGCGGGGCCCAGCTGGGACGGCCAGAGCGGCGTGCAGGTGAACATGACTAACACACGATCGACGGACCCGGAGATCTTGGAGAAACGATATCCGTGCATCTTGCATGAGTTCTCCTTGCGCCACGGCTCCGGTGGGGCTGGCCAGTTCAGGGGCGGAGACGGCGTCGTCCGAGATATCGAGTTCTGCGTGCCCATCCAGGTGTCTATTCTGTCCGAACGGCGGACAATGGCACCATACGGCATGCACGGAGGGCACAATGGAGCCAAGGGTCGTAACCTGTGGGTGCGCAACGACGGAAGCGTTGTGTCAATTGGCGGCAAGAACACTGTCAGCATGAACTGTGGGGACCGCGTGGTGATCCAGACGCCAGGAGGCGGAGGGTATGGTGTGTCACAGAGTCGGTGATCGCTTCGTAACCCGCAGTAGAAGTAAAAAAGAAATAAATTATACAACCTGGCTGGTGCGTAACGAAGTGCGGAAAAGGTAGCGATGGCCGATAATGGGTTTCTGTGAAACCCCAGCGCTATACTAAGAGTAGCTTTGGCGAGGCCGGTCACGTGGTGCCATGAAATTCCAGTACTAGTGTTTTTATAGCTCCCCCTCCTCCCCCCCCCACGTAGTCTCTGGCGGCTTCTTTTTTATCCGAAAAGAAGCACAAAACGTAGCTCTGCGAGGCACTTTCAATGCTTTTGCTTCTTTTCTAGAAAAGAACCCCCCACACACACACGCACACACAGCCCAGCAAGGGCGTTTGCTTCTTTTCTAGAAAAAAGAAGGCCTCCCGCAGGACAATACGGCTTAGACAGCCACGCCAGTGTAACATCTCTGTGATATTCATGCGACAGACGCCTTGAAACGGCATGTTCTAGAACCCCACGACCGGAAACTTGGCACAGGGGAGTGGGGAACCATCAACGTGGACAGAGTGATGCGATGACGACGCACCAGACCCTTCATTTTTTTCATGCGGCGGTAGACCCAGCCGGTGGGAAGCCATCGCCCCACCGACAGATCCTAGACATGCAGTCACAGATGATACAGACGAGAAGTGAGCTTGGACGCCCTGTAGGCATGGATTGACGGTTATGACGCCAACTGTCACGTTCGTTTCCGTTGTTTTGATGTGATCGGCTGGCGAAGCTCATCGTTTCGATTGTGGTGCCCAGCTGAAGGAGCTGCGCTGCCAGTGGGGGATATGCATATCCCAGGGGGTGCAGAAAAAGCAAGTACAGTGCCCAGCCACTGACTGTTGCAGCGGAACTCGGGAGCTCGGAGCTCGGGTGTATGCAGGTAGAAAGCTATGGTCATAGAGTTATGTGAAGCCATTCGTGGTGGTGGTGGTGATTGGTAGCGATGGTTAATTGAGTTTAATTTTTCAACGGTCCAGACTCACGTGATGACTCCTGTGGCGTCATGGATTACAGCAAATTAAACCGACGGCCTCCCGGGGTGCCGATCCATCCTGTGGGCCCTGAGCCGGTCACCGGGATTTGGGGCCGGCGCCGCACAGATAAGGCGGCGATTGACATGACTTTTGCCGCTCCAGTCGTTACGGCTGAACAGCCAACGGACTTAAAGGGCCCTGTGCGGCTCAGGGTCGAAATTTTTTGCATGCGCAAACACCAATCCGAGCGCGCGCGGACGAAAAACGGCCCAGCAGCTGGAGAGAATAAGGGTTTAAATAGCGAGGGTATATCATCGATCGGGGAGCGTTGCTATTGCTAATTTTCATTTTTATTTTTATTTTTTTTTTCGTTTCCAGGATAGATTTTGTCAGCAGCGCTGCTGTTTTTGCAGTAGACCCATTTACCAGAGACACATACACAGGGGCCCCCAGATGAATAGCCAGGGCCGAGTCAAGAAGAAAAGGGGCATCCGAAAGCCAGTGAGCTGCACGGAGTGTCGACGCCGCAAGCTCAAGTGCGATAAGGACCTTCCGTGCAATTCGTGTGTGAAGCGAGGGGTCCCTGAGATCTGTATCTACAACCGCGAGCTTCCGAACGCGGGAAATTTGCTCACTGTCCAGACTATGTCCGCAGCAGCACCTGGCCCTAGTGCTCTACCTCCATCCTCATTGCCCATGTCAGCCGCGATGCCGGAACCAGCCCCAATTGGCGCCATGGCGGCCGACAATAGCAACGTCTCTGTGCTGCGAGAGATGCTCAAAACCACCTCGGATCCCCAGCAGCAACGCGATCTCAATGCGGTGTTGGCCTCACTGGCGTCGTCTCCTCCACCGCATCCACCGCCTGCGTCCGCTCCTTCCTTTGACGCCTACGTCGACAGAAGCACCACTCCACAGATCCTCAGTTCAAACATGCGGACCAATGGCGACAGCTCGTCCAAGTTCGAGCCCACGGCGCTGCGGTGGGACTCCCTGCTGGGCAGAATGGACAGCGAGCTCAGGGGAATCGCCAATTCTCATGAAGAGCAGCAAGCTCACCACCCGCATCATCGTCACTACCACCATCACCCCCAAAACCCGCTGTCCTCGGGATTCCCGTTCTGTGACGCTCCGGTACAGCCGAGCCGTCAAGAGCTGCTATCCCTGCTCCCGGAGAAGTCGGTGTGCGACTACCTGCTAGAGAGATACATCCAGGTCTTCTCAAGCCTCTTTCACATCCTCCACGAGCCCACGCTGCGCAGAGACTACCAGCAGCTCTTCACAGACGCAAGAACGTCCCTCTCGTTGGCGTTCTTCGCCCTCGTGTACACTATCCTCGGACTGTCCCTGAACTCTCTCGAGGACAATGATCCCTACATTGCAGCTTATCTGCGAACTCACAATGTACAGCACTTAGAAGACATGTCGCAAATTTTCCTCAACCAGGCCAAAAAATGCCTCGTTGCAGACAACTTCATGATCCACCATTCTCTCACCACCCTGCAGACGCTCATTCTGCTCTGTTACGCCCTATCGCATTCCCAGGGCTCCGCAGGCGCCTCCTGGCCACTGCTGGGTATGACTATCAACATTGGCGTCTCCCTGGGCTGCCATGTGGACGGCTCGCGTCTGGACATTTCCTTCTACGAGGCAGAACAACGCAGGAGAAGCTGGGCTGCCCTCCTGCTAATGGACATGCTCCAGACTTGCTCCTTTGGCTGTCCCAGCATGCTCAACTCGGCCTCCTTCGACACCAAGTTCCCTCACAACTTCAATGACAGTGACCTCACTGCCTATGCAAAGCAAGGCAACAACAGGAAGCATCCACCAACAATCATAGACGACAGCAATTCCCGCCTAACCCAAATGAGCTACATGAACTTCAAATTCCGCTTCTACGAGCTCACATCGGCCATTTTCCCTCGTATGCTCGACACGCATACTGTCAGCTACCAACAGGTCCAGGAATTGGATGCCAAAATCATTGACCAGCGTAAGACCTGGGACAACCTTTATTTATCAACCTCCAAAAGCGCCCTGTTCTACCACTTTGTTCAGTACGACATCCTTCATATTTATCTCAACCAAATTTATTTATTACTACATCGTCCTCATTACTACTCCAAGCCGTTTTCTCGTCAACGCTGCATCAATGCGTCGTACGAAATCATCTCGAGGTTTCAAAACTTTTGCTACAACGAACGCTACAAGCCCTTCAAGTGGTATGCGCGAGGTCTTGGTGGGTTCTATTGTTTCCATGCCGCTATCGTCTTGGCCATTGTTGTTGTTGAAAACCAGCGTGGTATCAATGCCAGCAACAGCAACGCCTCCTTCCCGACCCAAGAGCAACAGGATGCATTTGCAAAGTTCGAATCTGCGCTCAACCTCTTGTTAGGGTTGGCGCCCAGGTCGAACATTGCCAAGAAAACCACTGACGTCTTGCTACAAGTTCACCAGAAACTTTCTGAAGTCTACTCCCCCACCATTTCCACTGCTTCTTCATCCACTTATTCAGAAGGCTCGGCCACGTCTGATGCTGATCTTCAATTGGATCAATTTGTCGTTGAGCCAGTGATCACCGACATCGCAGCCTGGACCGGTCCGAAAAGTTTTGATTGGATGGAGTGGGATTCAATATTGTCAAATACCGTTCATCCTTAATAGAAATACTGACCCAATGCACTATTACACAAAACTTAGTAGCGCACATATCTATTTATTTTTTAGCTTTCAAATGCAAGGCGAATAATACTCAATCCGTAATGGCTTTTTATTCCACGTCCGATGCATATGCATATCTGTCCCGCAAAGAGAAAGCGGGATTTTGAACATACACGACGATACACTTTTTACAGAGTGGAACGCATCCTGGTCCTTGTAAGAGGTGAACAACCATAAGTACAAACAAAAGAAAAAAAGGGCAAACCGAGGTGATTTGCTTGACCACACGGTGACTTTTGGAATTGAGCAATTTTAGATCAAAAAAATTGGAGGCGTTCTCCGGACTCGCAAACTCATATATATAGATGCATCAGAAAATGCTTCATCTAACTAATGCACTAGAATCTTATTTAATTTCTCAAGGTAGTTGCAACCACCCGTCAAGTGTGCTAATATGACATGAAACATGTCACTTGCTAATGCAGCATCTGCATGTCGAGTCTTGAACAGACGCTTTCGCAGCATTAGGACGCGATCATGCATATACATCTTGTATATTTGGAAAGCTATTTTTGCGATAAAAACTGAATTATAGCAGTATTACTAACCGCATGAAACACTAATTTTCCGTCAGCCATTCTATGGCTTTCAGAAGCTTATAAATACTCCTGATATCTGACCGTGCACATGCTGCAACACAATGGAGATAGCTAAAATAGAAAATGCTCAAGAGAATGAGGGGAGTTATCTGGTGGAGGCTTTCAACTACGGGACCTTTTCAGACATAACTGTTCGTGCCTTTTCGAAAGACTATATGTTACACAGAGTAGTATTGATGAAATGCAGTTTTTTCTCGACCTTATTTAACAAAATTTGGAATCCAGATGATAAAGATGAGTTTGAATTAGATTTCAGCCACGATCGGAACATCACGCAAGCCTCCTTTGAACTGGTACTAAAGTATCTATACAACATTGAAGATTATCTTGAAATCACTGAATTCTTCGATGCTATTAGTACCTTGGTAATCGCAGATTATATGTGCCTCCCTACTCTGGTTAAGAATATTAGTGAAAATATCGCTCCGTCAATTGACGCCAACGTGGAAAGTATAGTCAATTTTTGTTCAGGTTATGGGTTTGGAAATTGTGCAAAGCATATTTTCGAGAAGTGTAGAAACATTATGTGTTATTCCTTAGCGTCAAAAGCATTCGGAGGAGATGACACACCTGACATGAGTATATTCAACAAATATCCTACCGAATTTATGTTGGCTGTTTTATCAAGTGAAGCGCTCATAGTTAGTTCCGAATCGACAAGATTACTGATGTTCCTGAAGTACTATGAAGTGAAGAAAAAAGTTTTAACTGATTCAACACTCAATGGGGAAAATGGCGACAACTCGGCTCTAGCTGAAATCAAATCAGCAATAAACACCAACGTTAATTTTGGGGATATATCTGTAGCAGACTTGATGAATTTCGTGTCTTATACAGACAGAGAGGGTCACCAGGTTTTAGACTGGCTACAAATACATCGTGGACAATGGTTATCCCAAGAACTTGATTATTGGATGTCCGTTTCGGGACACAGAGAAATAGGATTAATAGTTCCTGAACATGAAAAAAAAGATGGCTATTTCCGAATCCCTGACGACGTGGATGGATCAAGCGAGTTGGCCAATGCAATGGAAATGAAGTGGACAAAATTTCCACCGCGAAGACTTTGTGGCATTTTCTCGGTAGGGCCTCAGAAAAACTTTGTTTACACCAAACTTTTTAGGCTCGGTGAAAGTGAAGTAACAAAAGTAAGGATTGCAGTTTCATCTTCGGGGTTCATGTTAAACAAACAAGTAGTACCCACCATCGCAATACAAATACAACCTGGTGAGTTCACGTGTTATGAGACAGATCGCATAACGTATTCGTTTGGTAAGGGAAACAAGGTAAAGGGTGACCTTTCTAATCCGAATACCCGGTTTAGCAATGACCGGACAGCAGTGCTGGCTTATTTTCGGATGTACGTTTATTCTTCGGAGCAGCCAGGGAACAGAATCACCTTAGAGAGTCCTCCTGTAGAATTCAGGGCAGGGACAATTCGGGGGTGGCAGTTGCCGAACCTGACGTTCAGTGATACAGATACCGCCAGACTTAAGGTGATGGCTGAGGTTGGCCTGGCATGAAGGAACAGTGGGAAGTTTAGCATTACATTGCTTATATGTAACCGGCATGACTAAAGATTTTTTTTTTCTTCGCGATTTATAACGAATATATATACAGGAACCCGGAGAGGAAAATAAATAGCAGAGCACCGCGAGAATCAGATGCTCAACGGAGACCCAAGAAGCTGACAGGGTCATAAATTTACGAATTATGGTGTCGGTATATCTAGTGTAGTTAGAATAAAAATTATCTCAACAGTACAGCACAAAAGAGTGGTTTCCAAGAGACTGCTAATTAAAACGGCGGCATATGTTTGACGGTAGCACAATCAAACTGCGAAGTAAAACATTTGTCAAAGTGTGAGACAGCTGTTTCATTTTTTTTTTTTTTTTTTTTTTTTTTTTTTTTTTAATATGGCTGTGGTGGTTCAGCACAACTTCAGCTCTCAGGGGACGGTGGAGCGGCGCGTGGGATACATCCTTAGCGTTAGTAAAAAACAAGCCCAACGACCCCCCCCCCCCAAAATTCATACACATATTGCAAAGCTCTGTGGAACATGTCACTTAGCAATAATAAGGAGATAGTGAAAAAAGAAAGGACCGAAGAAGTCAATGAGCGGAATTACCTTATAGATGCTTTTCAGAACGGGACCTTCTCGGATATAACTATTCGTGCATTTTCCACAGACTATCGCTTGCACAGACTTGTATTGATGAAATCTCCATTTTTTTTGAACTTAATGAGCAAAACTTGGAATCCGGACGACAAAACAGCCTTCGAATTAGATTTCAGCCACGATCAGAACATAACACAATCATCCTTTGAACTGGTTGTTAAATATCTCTACAACATCCCTGACTACCTTGAAATCACTGATTTTTTTGATGCTATTGGTATTTTAGTAATTGCAGATTATATGTGTCTTCCTGATCTGGTCAAGAGTATTAGTAAAAATATCGGCCCTTCAATTGATGACGCCAACGCTGAAGAAATAGCCACTTTTTGTGAAGCCTATGGGTTTGGAAATTGTGCAGAGATTGTTTACGAGAAGTGCAAAAACATTGTGTGTTATTCCTTAGAGTCAAAAGCTTTTGGAGGAGATGACACACCTGACATGAGTATATTCAACAACTACCCTTTCCAATTCATGGTTGATGTTCTATCAAGTGAAGCGCTCATAGTTGGATCCGAATCAAAAAGGTTATTGATGTTCCTGAAGTATCATGAGGTCAAGAAAAACACCTACTCGAGCGAAGTAGATTCGCAAGTCGACAAAAATGGCCAATACCTAATTCTAACTGCGATAAAAAAATTGATCAATACCCACATCCGCTTTCGAGACATAACAGTGGCGGACTTGATGAAATTTATATCTTATACAGACGTTGAGGGAAATCAGCTCTTAGATTGGGCTGAAATTCATTGCGGACATTGGGCACCTGCCGAATTTGATTATTGGATCACGAATGCCTCTTCTCAAGAAATAGGTTTAGTTGTCTCCGGGAATGAAGAAAGAGCGGGATACTTCAAAATTCCAGACGATGTAGATGGATCCAGCGAGCTAACTAATCCTCTGGAAAAAAAGTGGACAAAGTTTCCGCCCTTCAGACTTCAGTTTAATATACATGTCAGCCACTTTGCAACGGTACCATTCTATACCTGCTGTGTTCGCTTGACTAAGACTCTTTGGGCAAGAATGATGATTTCAAATGCTGGACTCGAAATTGGGGATGGAAACGAATTAGCGGTCGGAATACAGATCCTTGGAAATGAATTGGAAGGTCAACAGGGTGGTGCCAGCTATTCCGAAGGAAAAGGAAACAAAATAAAGGGAGAAATTGGTTCATCTGATACCAAAATAGCGAATGGCCTTGAAAAAATTCTGGCCTATTTTCGGATACACGCTTATTCTTCAGAGCAACCACGGAATAAAGTCAGCTTTGAAAGTCCTCCTGTCGGTTTCTGTCATGGGACGGTTCGTGGGTGGAAAATACCACACCTGAGCTTCAACGATGAAAGTACTGCCAGCCTCATGGTTGTCGCCTCGGTAGGGTTTGCTTGAAAGCAACAACCGTGGGCTGACAAATGTTATATTGCATCATGTTACTTAGGCAGTCTAACTAAGGGTGTAGTATATATATTTTTTGTAAATTATTCGATGTTTGATGTTTAGGTTATAATAGCAAGCATACTCATGTAAGTAGCAATGCATGACATATGCATGGTATATTCACCTAGCGAATCGCAGCGGTAGCATTCAGAATATATAAAGGATTGTTGAAAATTAAGTTTTACTCGCAATCGTTCGTGTTACCTACTAACTCCGAAAGTTCACCGAGTTACTATGATATCTGTTAATTAATACTCTTTTTTGTTCCAGATCTAATCGGTTCTCTCCTTCCAGAACCAGCACTCTGGCCTTTGAACAGTTTCTTGCGGCATTTACAAGATACCCCGGATGGATTACATCTTTTACAGCTTACCTAGCAAATACCGTGCATTTTCTTGGTATTCTACCGGCACATAATGCATAATTCGTAAATAAATATGAACCAAAAATTCGAAAAGAAGTACATACGATGTTGTTCAAAAACAATAGCTTGCAGTTGAGACAGATGCATATATATTTAATGTAATAAGTGAATCCTGCTATCCGAGGGTAGGATATAAAGGACAGTTTTCAACTAAATTACATGCACATACATGGGGAAAGTATTAGCAATTAGACAATAAAATTTCTGTAATTAACAATGACGGGTCATCAGATGGAATTCAACTCAAAGTTTCCATATTATTCACTGCTGTCGGTTGCCACTATTGCTCGACTGCTGAGATGCATCGTGCTGGAAACTACGGAACCCGCATACTGCAGACTGGGAATCCGACCACCCATAATCAGCTTATTTTCTTAAAAAATTCGGACAGAGCTTATCGCAACTCCCCTATCCGTACTTGTCATGCCTCCTATGTATAGACGTCCTTGGTATACCAAGGTTGCAGATGCAGCACATCGTTTGAGTGTTTTGGGGATTATTGGTTTCTCCATCTATCTTTGCACTGGTATCGGTAGAACTCTGTATCACAACAGAGAATCTGCTAAAAGATTAAGAATGGAACAAGAACAGGTGAGTTGAGTGGTGGATGAGGTGATTTATATCGGATTAGACTCTAATGTGTTATAGACTGCTGCTTCCAGTGAACGATCAGAAACTGCTTCCAACTAGAAGTGCCAATGGTTTATATATATATTATTTTTGTACATATGTCAATTAACTTTTTGAGCCTTTGCAGACGGATTAGAATCTTTTTCCTCCTTGTTTAGAGATTTCCGCTTCTTATCGGATGATTTTGATTTTGATTTTGACTTTTTGGTCTTTTTCAATGAATGTGTCAACCCTTCATGTTTAAGCTTTTCCATGCGGTCTTCTAGTCTCTTGACTTCTTTCTCGTCTGTGGGATTCACTGTTATAATGTTAGTAGACTCAAAGGGTACATCACACACCAGACAGTTGGTATCTTCAATATTCTTCAATGCGCTCTCCGAAAAGACATGGCCACATTCCACAATATAGGCAAACTTCCCGGTCTCCTTTTTTGATATTGGGCATTGCCATTTGTCGTCTTTAACCGTAGTAATCTTAAGTTCAACAAAATCTTTCAGAGACGTAATGTGTTTAATCGGCTCTCGCAGACGATATTCGAATTCTTCCGGTTTTAATAAATATTCCAATAAACTTTCCTTGTTGTATAATAATCCCTTGTAATCAGACACGATATGGTCTTTCAACTGTTTACCCGTAAATCCACAGAGTCTCCAAGTTGCATCTCCGTTGAGCTGTTTTTGTTCGAAAATCTGAGCAGTGGTGAGTTCTCCGGGACTTTCTTTAACCAGATCTCGACGACCTGGTATTGATCCACCGTCGTTCTAAATATCGGCTAGTTAGAATGAAAACTCCTGACGATAGAAGACTGCTTATTGGCGCTACTTACACCCATTTTTTATTATTCAAAGCTAGTGCCTCGGTTGATTGACTACTGTACAATAGCTAGCTCTGCATCGTTCAAAACGTTGCCATAGTGATAGTATCTGGCGCGGCGCGCGCTATCTACCACAGCGCAGCCAGGCATTTAAAAGAAGAGCTGCTTACAGAGAGCAGAGAGAATACGGATTATACAAGAATATGTATTTGGGATTTTGCATGATCGTATTTAGTAAGCATAATACAATAATAGCTAAACCATTGAGTAGATTTGTATACTCACTTTTAAGTTGTTCCGTTTCAATTGTCTAAGGTCATAAATTTCTAGGAATCTACTTTACTGTCGGCTGCATTTTTGTTTTTTGCTAAACAAAACAACTCAAATTCACATTAAAACAGCGATATATAATGGGAGGGTCAATGGCTGTCACCTAATATAATTCGTTCCAGTACTTGGTCCTATCTGATGCGGTCCCATTGCCAGTAGTCAGAAGAAAACCCAATTGGCACTTGGAAATACTACCAAGAGAGTTGCACACTCTTTCCGTATGATAGCGAGTCCTATTAACTGGCCCAACCGGTAAAAATCAGGTTGGAAGTCAAGATATTCCTGAAAATTCTATAAACATCTTTGCGCGCCAACGCCGCGTAAGGTTATACTACCATTTGTCAGCCGCACCGCCACTAGAGGAGGAAGTTTTTCAATTTTCTGTTGAACTCCACGCACACGATATTATACATATCTATAGCTATATACACTTTCCAACGGAGGATATATTTATTTTTGCAGAAAAGATGGCAAACTATTTAGCATCGATTTACGGAACAGAGCATGACAAGGTGAACTGGTAAGTGTAGACGAATCGCGTGGCTTATGAGGCGAAACTGACTAACTTTTTTTCTATAGCTCTTTCTATTACAAGATTGGAGCATGTAGACACGGTGACAAATGTTCACGAAAACACGTCAAACCAGCGTATTCTCAGACGTTGATATGCCAGAATATGTACCAAAATCCAGCATTAATTCGAGGAAACAAATTGAGCTATCAAGAAATGGAGGATCAATTCGAGGCATTTTACGAGGACTTTTATTCTGAAGCGGCCTTATTCGGTAAAGTGGAAGAAATGGTTGTATGCGAAAATAGCAACGACCACTTGAAGGGAAATGTGTACGCCAGGTTCAAGTATGAAGAGGATGCACAGAAGGCCTTAGATAGTTTCAATTCACGGTGGTATGGAGGGCGGCCGATATATTGCGAGTTAAGTCCGGTAACAGATTTCCAGGAAGCATGTTGTCGGCAGCATGAGACTAGGGACTGTTCACGAGGAGGATATTGTAATTTTATACACGCGAAACGGCCTCCTCGGAGGTTATTAAATGAGCTTGAAATGTCGCAGAAAAAGTATCTACAGGAACAAGGAAAGGATGATCGGTCGGACAGTGAATCGCCATCTCCAGATCGGGATAGAAGAAGACGTAGGTAATATTAATTTATATATCAGTGACCCTCAGATGAAGATGGCCTTCTTTTGTAGAAGGCAAGCAGAGCTACCTTTGTGCTTCTTTACCGCGCGGGTGGCCACCTTTTCTAGAAGTGAAGCAAAAGCACTCGACTACCTGAGCCTGCAGGGTTATCTTATTCTCGGTTCATAGTATCTATCGCAACTTCAGGTTTTTGTTCGCGGGTTATGTTAAGAGGGGTTTTCCAATGGTTGAACGCGTTCACAAACTACTTAGATGAATGCATGTTGTTGGTAGTTTAATCTTTCCTGAGACCACCATCGTTCCCCCTCATCTTTCTCACTTAGGATGCTGAAGGAAAGCCCTGCATACAGCTGTAACACACTTTTTCCCAGAACAAATACAGCTCAATGGTACTCGTATGCATCTGTATATGGAGACACTGTAAAGCGAAATGCCTGAGTTCTATCTAGTCTATTAGCACAATTCACTAGAAACGAAGCTGATATTATACCATAACCATACAGTTTCATAAAAAATATTACTATTTTATGTATCACTTCTCCTACCCTCACCGTCTAAGGTAGAATATTTAAAACTCGAGCCTTTGGTTTATAAGCATTCGGACACTTTTACACCCAAAAGGAAAGTTTACCCAAGAAACTGAAAAATTGAATTTCCAAGACATCGTAGTGTGAAATGTTTGTCAATGCTGGGCTTTTCATGTTTCGACAAAACAAAAACAATCACGAATTTCATTTACGTTGCCATAGTGCTTGCGTACCCATAGTGCCGATTTAAAGAAAATAACAGCTTCATCAAATATCAGCCAGCGGGTGTTTCTGGGCACACCAAAGTTTATAGAACACTTGCAGTTGAATTCATTCAAGCCATGATTCGCAGAGTCACCAGATGAATATGATAAAGATTTTATTGCACTTTCAAAAGCCGAAAAGATACCAGTTGGGTAAATCCAGCAACCAACTTTGATCATCAGCGGAGATTGTGATAGTTTGGCTACCCTAGATCACATGAATGACTCAACAAACAAATTTCAAAGAGCAAATTGGAAATATTGCAAAGCTCTCGGAATTGAGCATTGATCGAACAAGTTGAGTCGGTTGCTCAGTTGCTATTTATAACTATATTCTGTGCTAGTAAATGAATACGGAGGGAGAAATGTCAACCCTTTGAATCCAGCCTATGCACATAAACCTCTAACGTTTAACCAAGAATATTTTCAAACCCCTCATCACAACTATATCAAACTGGTAGATCACAAGTCGTACCACCTCAATTGTAAACTAATACCTGATACAGCAGGTTGTCTAACACTGGCCGGTTCAATAGTGAATCGGTGCGCGTATCAACTCGCGCGAGATGATCCATCACCAAACCAACTACTAAACCCGCTTTTAAACAGTTAAAGAGCTATTCACAAAATTTACAGATAATGTGGCTTTTCAAAAGGGTGAGTTTAACAAGGGCCGTTATAACCACTATTCCGCTAACAGTATGATAGAATCGAAAAGATGCGGAGAGCTACGAAAAAGAACTGGCGAAAATCTCGTCAAAAATCAACATGCGTCACCAACGGCAGCTAAAATATAGCATGCGGGTGAGACGGCTAAGGGGCTTGGTGACGCTATATTCTGTGTTTGTATATACAATTTACTCGGCAATTGTATTGGTGGGCCAGAAATACCAGCGTACCAAATGGCATCTGGCAGGAATCATAGGGTCGCCGTTCGGGTTGTGGCTAGTTCGGTGGACTCTTCAAAGATGGTATAACTGGTGGAGTCGCAACAATGATGAAAGTTTAGAAGCTCTTCAAGTTAAGCGAAATGAGTTAATCGAGGAATTGAAGGAAATGACCAATTTCTATTCTACACAGGCATTAATTAGTAGATTTGAGAAGGATCCCGATACCTCTAAGCAGGAAGCTCAGGAAGCCTTTGAGAACGAAGAGAAACAGAAATTATTACAGCAGCAACAACAGATTGCCGAAATACCTGAGGCATTGGCGCTTCCAGACTCGGCAGCGCAGTTTGTGCCGGTGGCACCTTATCAACCGAAATGGTATGATAGAATTTTAGACCTGGTTGCTGGAGAAGACGAGTATAGCCCCAAGACTCGTTATGCATTGATCTGTAAGCAGTGCCATTGTCACAATGGGTTGGCTCAGCCTGGCGAGACGCCAGATCAGGTTGTTTATATCTGTCCGAGATGTGGATTCAAGAATGGCCCAGAAACTACCCAGGAAAAGCCCGCCGAAGAGAAGGTATCTGGTGACGCGAACCTCGATCATAATTCCAAGAGTGGCACTGACATAGCAGCCACTGAACCACCAGAGAATAGCGGTATCTCTGAAAAGTAGCCCTTAGTATAATTATTAAGCAAGGTTTTTTTGTTTTTTTTTTTACTCTCGCCAGTAAATACTCGCATTACTTATTCTATTCTTTTTTTAAAAAAAAGTAATTACGTATGTAGTTGTTAATGATGTCAAAATGGTGAAGTGGGGGTAATTCGTAAGTTCTAAATAATTAATAATTTTAAGCAGCGACAGATTCCAAAAAGAAGTAGTCGCCGGTCTTCTTCTGCTCTTGGTCCATTTGAGAATCAAGCTTGTTGATTCTTGGTCTGTAGGACGTTGGATCTCGTCTAAAGGTAACGTTGAGGTTCTTCAGGAACTTGTTGCAACCAGTCAACAAACTTTCTGGGGTATTAGCATAGGCATCAACAGATGGCTTACCTTCAAACACAATGACTCTATCGGCAAGATACGTAGCCATGATGAAATCGTGCTCGACAACAAAGGCGGTCTTCTTGGCGTGAAGAATGAATCGTCTAATAACCTTGGAACAGATGATACGCTGTTCAGAGTCCAGATAAGCGGATGGTTCGTCAATAACATAGATATCAGCTGGCTGACCAAGAGCCAAACAGATGGCCACACGTTGTAATTCACCACCAGACAGATGGAGAACTTCTTGATCAATGATGTCATCAATTTTCAATGGCTTGCATACGTCAGTTTGGAATTGTGGATGGAGGTATGAAGCACGGATCTTCTTCATGAACAGTTGACGCACCGTACCAGGGAATTTTGGTGCAATCTTTTGTGGTTTCATGGAAACACTTAATTTTGGAGCCTTCTGGCCATCATCTGGCGCAAGCAAACCTGCAAGCATTCTACAGAAAGTGGTCTTACCAGTACCATTTTCACCCATCATGACAATGATCTCAGAGTCGGTGAAATCACCAGACTTGATGGAAAGCTTGAAATCACCCATAGTCTTTTTCATGGCCGGATATTCAAAGCTTCTGGCCTTGTCGATCGGCTGCATGTCTGTGGCGTCCATAAGTCTGAATTGAAGCGATTCTGTTCTGAAACGCAAGTTTTCGGTTGGAATGTTACCGTCGAGGAAGATGTTGATACCTTCACGAACAGATGCAGGCAAAGTAACAACACCATAGACGGATGGGACACCGTATAAGATACAGACAAAGTCAGACAAATAATCCAAAACGGACAAATCGTGCTCGACAACAATGACATAGTTGTCCTCGGTCAAGACTTGACGGATCATGTGTGCTGCGTTGAGACGTTGCTTAACATCAAGATAGGACGATGGTTCGTCAAACATATAAACGTTTGCGACTTGGACACAGGTCATACCGATGGCAAATCTTTGCAATTCACCACCAGATAATTGAGCAACCTCACGGTTTAAAATGCCCTTCAATTGGAGAACATCCAGAATGGTTTCGTACTCGTGCTTTCTATCGGCCTTGCTAGTCAACAATTCGTTAACATGATTCTTTGGTCCCTTAATAGCTTTTGGAATGTTGTCAACGTATTGAGGCTTGATGATGGCCTTGATATTATCTTCCAACACCTTGGTGAAATAGTTTTGCAACTCGGAACCTCTGAAATGAACTAGAATTTCATTCCAACTTGGAGGATCGTCATATCTGCCCAAATTTGGTTTTTGGTTACCAGCCAAGATCTTAAGCGCCGTACTCTTACCAATACCGTTAGTACCCACCAGCCCAAGAACCTGGCCAGGCTTAGGGGTTGGTAGTCTGTGGAGTTTGAAGGAATTTGCGGAATAACGGTGAGTGACTTCCTTTTCCAAGTTAGTTGGTAAGTTAATAATGTGGATTGCACCAAAGGGGCATTTTTTGGGGCAGATACCACAACCAATACACAATGTTTCCGAGATGAAGGCGATTTTACTCTGGGGTGTGACTTCGATACATAATTTACCAGTTCTCACCACTGGACACGACTTTTTACATTCCTGTCGACATTTTTTAGGCTTGCACTTGTCTGCATTGACAATAGCAATTCTGGTTAGTTTTTCACTCATTTTGTGCTGTTAGTGAAACGTATAATTCTACCGTGGAGAGATCACGCTGAACCGGCTGTTTTTTTTTTTTTTTTTTCATCAACAAATTTCCCAGACCAGCCAAAGAATATTTCAGCACGAAGAAATAATCATCCTCAATTTCATTGGTCGGAAGTTTACGCCGCATGCGGCGCACATAGTGTGGTGGAAGAATTAAACACTGAAAGGAGAGAAGGAAATAGGATAAGGAAGTTGTTGTGGTATGTGTGTGTGTTGTGTTATGACTCAAGAGGAGAAGTATATAGTGTGGTCCTGGATTCACTAGGTTAGTTCTGTTTTCTGAGATTGTATGAGCGTGCCAGGCAGAATTAAGTGTCGCTGAGATATCTTTTTCGCAGCTTTCGGAGAAAGAGAAAGCTACTGCCGGGTACAACAGTATCCAGCAAGTTTGAAATATCACGTAATAATCTCGGGGATAATTCTGTACTGAGATTTTAATGCCTCTAACTGTATGCTGAAGTACTTTTCAATCCTGTTTTTATCACAAGTGTACAGGCAATGCCTAAGTAACGTTGCTTAGTACAACAGTTTTCGGCTCACAGATGCAGATGCATAGTTATCGTTTCATAGCTATCTCCAGGACTGACAGGCTGAAATAGCTAGGAATAGCTATGTCATAGCTATTGTGTATGCATATCTGCAACTGATAATACAGATGTATATGACGCCTATGCTATATATTACGCATTTGGGCCCTTTTTGGCCGCTTTGGCCATTTGCTTCAGACACATTATTTCCTCGAACAAAATTGTGTCGGAAACTGAGTTGTTGGCGAGTTATCTGTCTAAACATTCAGAAGTATGTATTTCGCTTTTTTATACACTTCCTTTATGTTCTTTCTTCCAGTATACCTATGTAGCTAGCACCTCTGGTAGTTGGTGACCGCGATTTCTGTAACTCAAGATTTTGAGAGACAACATCGGGAGCTTCTCCCTACGGCAACTGGCTAACTTTCGATGGAGATAGCCATGCGGTAGTGCATCCGCAACACATAAACGGCGACCAGCTAAGTATGTTGGAACCTTCTAGTGTATAGAAAGCTGAAATTCCATTATGAATTCTTATCTCCTGCCAGGGGCATTGGTATTCCAAGGTCTGATCTTGGGTACGGTTATCCACAAAATAGCCTCCAATAGCCTCGAAAAAGACTGGATGTGTAGGGACTATTGATTCTCTAGTCAAAATGGCTTTCCTCGACCTATCCTACAATCGACATCCTGATGCCGGAGTTTAAAGTGACATGATTAACCGGCTCAGGTAGAATCAGTCATCTTTCTTCAATCTGGAATGGTACTCTGAATTTCTCTATGTGCATACGTTCCGATATTCCAGTACGCAAATTGAAAGTGCACACATACGAATAATAATTATCGAAGTACTATGAAATGATGTAGCTGACTAGTAATAATTCTGAGAAAAAAGGATAACCATTCGTGATAGACTCCACAACTATGCGCATGCAGACACATAGTAGGTTAAAACGTAACATCAGGCGGTTGCGGATCAGCCAATTTTTAGCTAGCTATGTGAATACGACATGGCATAGTAGTGCATACCCCTCAATTCTCCAGAAAAACCGTTAGGAGTACTAGTGTCCGCGGGCCCACCACGTGACGTCACCGCTGAGATTAGGCTTTTTTTTTTTTTTTTTTTTTTTTTTTTTTTCAGGAAAAAGAAAAATCCGAAAACAACAACAACAACAACAACAAACAGCCAGTTGATAGAAAGAAAGAGGATGTTTACTTAGCGTGTTTATTGCACAACGCTTAATTATATATAAATGAAGAGATCTTTTGTTTCATGCTTTTTATGCTTGTAAACGAGGAGGTGCAGCCACAACTTACGGTGTCTCTACCCCTTTTTCCTTTCGGAAAAAATAAAATTAACGATAATAAAAAAAATAAAATGGTTTGTTAGTGAACGGGAATGTGTTTATCCACTCCCCCTTGGCCTGTGCGCATAACGGCCAGCTACTACTTGCCTAATTAGCTAAAAACCGTTGAAAAGCGTTGAACGTTGCATATGCATATGCGCACTGCTATCATCAGCCGATTCTGGAGTAGCTAGCGAGCTAAGCGATAGTTTTTCAATGCGCAAAATAGTGGCATGATTCGCTACGGCAATATTTATGAGCAACGTCTTCGCCTATATACATTTACCCACATGCACCTTCTTTTTTTTTTTTTTTTTTTTTTTTTTTTTTTACAGGTATACATGCATAGTAGTATACCACTAGCTACTACAGCTGGTACTAGACCACTAAAAGCTGAATTCTCTCTAACATGCATACACTCCCTCCCCTCCGGATTGATTTTGTTTTTTGCAAGAATACCTTTCCGATTACAAATACATCTCGTTTCTGCCATAGCCCCATTCCCCACACAAAGAGAGGGAATTAATATTCACCGGACGTCCAGTCTAGATCTCACACGTGCTCGCACTAGTGCTATATCCAAAAGCCTCTTTTTGCGTTTATTAACTCCGTTCCGATGGTCCGCGATCCGCGATCCGCCATCTCAGACCCTTAGCCACAACCCGGATCGCGGTCCGACGCTCGAGCCGGAGGCAACGAGCGGGTTGCCGACAAAGAGGTTGCCAAATACGGTAATTTCGGCAATTGCCAAATCGGAAGACCGTTTGTGCAGCTCCGATTTTGTTATTTTCGTGAATTTTTATTTCCAAGCAATCTTCGGAACTAGCTTGGCTATATAACTATCGAGATCTGTCCCAAGTTTCCTTTTGGTGTCCTAACTAAGTTACAATGTCGGATAACAATAGTAGTGACATTAAGGAGACAGTCAAGCCGCAGCCAAGGCCGTTTTTCCACTCCGAGCTCAGTGAGCACCGGAAAAACATGGTCTTCAAGTTCGGCATGATGTACATACTCTATGGTGTCGGTATCTTGGGTATATTGTCAATATACTGGGGCTCCATGTACCAGAGGGAGTCCAGACTAACCAATCTGAACGTACTAGTCGTAAATTGGGATGCAGAGGATAAATCGGGATATCTTCGGGACAACCATATTGATCCGGTTGTCGGAAATGCGGTCGTGCAATCTCTCAAGCCAGTGTCCGATCAGCTGGGATGGCAGGTTAGAGATGATCTGGCCGACGCGGACTTGGACTACATTTATCATCTGGTGCACCAGCGAGATGCTTGGGGTGCCGTCATCATCCAGGCGAATGCAACCGAGTCCATCCATCGGGCAATGGTCAACGCAGATAAAGACTTTTCGGCCGAATACCTGATTGAAGGTGTGTACGAAGAGGCAACTGACATGACCGCAACGGAGTCATACGTTGTGCCGGGAATATACGCCTTACAGCAAGCCCTCCAGTCCAACCTGTCACAAGCAGTCTACGAGCCGTTATTGTCGAGTCTGAACGAGACCCAACGCAATCGACTGATAAGCACTGCTCCATCAGTACTCACTAGTCCGATCGCCATTGACGTTCGGGACAACTTACCGGTACAGGCGATCTTGATCATGGCCCCGCTGCAAATTGGACTTATTTATCTCATCATCTTGTCCTTCTTCCAATTCAACGGGTCCCTGTTCATTCACATGCAATTCATTGGCAAGCTCAAAACCACCCATTTCCTGCTCTATCGGTGGTTGTCTGCGGTCATCACATATTTCTTCATCTCCCTCTTCTACTGCCTGCTCACCTTGGCCTTCCAGATTGACACTGCCATCACGTTTGGCAAGGCAGGCTTTTTGGCGTTTTGGATGATCAACTTCCTAGGGATGACCGCTGTCGGTGGGGCCAACGAAAATGTGGCCCTCATTCTCATCGCCTATTTCCCACCGGGACTAGGATTTTGGCTATTGTTCTGGGTCATTTCCAACATTGCGCCTGCCTATGGTCCAATTGCGCTGTGTCCCGAGTTCTACCGTTATGGCTATGCATGGCCCATTTACAACGTTTTGGAGGCCACTCGAGTAGTGCTATGCAACACCACCAAGCGGGAGATTGGACGTAACATCGGCGTTCTCGTGGCCTGGATTGGTGTGAACACTGCGCTTTTCCCTATAGCTGCCATGATCAATACGCGGAAGATGGCCAAGGACAAGGCGAAGAGCTAAGAAACAGTAATAATAATGATAAACCAACTGCCATGTGTATATATAGAGAGATATTTAATAATAGAGCCCCCAACCAACCGTTTTTGAGAATTGAGAAGCAAAAGCGCTGTGTAATTAATTGAACTATGGATGTATGATAGGATCATGGCCCGCAGCAGCCAGAACCCGAGTGGTAGGGTCTCCGAGGGCCCTGAGCTCGTCCTCGTCCAGCTCAAAATCCCACACACGGAAGTTATCCTGCATCCGGCTGGGATTACCGGATTTGGGCAGCGGGATGAAGCCCTTCTGCAGACACCATTTGATAAGGATTTGAGCCGGATGCCTGTGATACTTATCGCCCAGCCGCAGCAACTGTGGGTGCTTGAAATACTTGCCCAGCATTAGCGGCGAATAGGCCTCAATGAGGATGCCCTGCGCAGCACAGAAGTTGACCACGTCAGTCTCTTGCAACCAAGGGTTAACTTCGATCTGGTTCACCGCCGGCTTGTACTTCAATTCGGGCCAATTCAGCAACTCCTCCAAATGATGAACGCTGTAGTTGGACACCCCGATCTCCCGAACCAGTCCGCGGTCCTTGCATTGTTGGAGCGCCTTGTAGGCCTGCAGCCTTTTGTCGGTGGTGGTCTCCGGGGAGTGCAACAGCACCAGATCGATGTATTCGAGCCCCTTCACGCTATCGAGGCTGTCCTCCACCGCCCGAACAGTCTCCTCTGCGCCGTATTCGTCCCACCACACCTTTGTCGTGTAGAACACGTCTGCCCGCGGCACCTCCGGATGCTTCTTGAGGAAGCTGAGGATGCCTTCTCCGGTCTCCTCCTCGTTGCCATAGATCCGTGCGCAGTCAAAGTGTCTGTAGCCGACCTCCAGAGCCTGCTCAACAATCGCAGCCGTGTCCTCCTGCTGGATCTGGTACACGCCCAGTCCCAATTGCGGGATCTCCCTGCCGTCTAGCAGCTTCACCGTCTTGCTGGCCATTGTTATCTTGCATCACCATACCCGATCCCACTTGTGTCCGCTCTATGTGACTTATCGCGGTCACGTGAATTCAAAGCCACGTGACAAGCCGCATCGTGTATGCCGAAAAGGAAGCTCTGCGAGGTGGCTTGAAAAGAAAGCTGCCACGTGCCTCCGGCGACTTCTTTTTTCTCCGAAAAGAAGCAAAAAAGGTAGCTCTGCGAGGCAATTCCACTGCTTTTGCTTCTTTTCTAGAAAAGAAGGCCGCCCGCAGGGCAATACACCGACCCTGCGTAGCCTCCGGCGGCTTCTTTTTTCTCCGAAAAGAAGCAAAAAAGGTAGCTCTGCGAGGCAATTCCACTGCTTATGCTTCTTTTCTAGAAAAGAAGGCCGCCCGCAGGGCAATACACCGACCCTGTGTAGCCTCCGGCGGCTTCTTTTTTCTCCGAAAAGAAGCAAAAAAGGTAGCTCTGCGAGGCAATTCCAGTGCTTTTGCTTCTTTTCTAGAAAAGAAGGCCGCCCGCAGGGCAATGGGCCTCCGGCTGCTTCTTAGGTAGCTCTACGAGGTAATTCCAGTGCTTTTGCTTCTTTTCTAGAAAAGAAGGCCGCCCGCAGGGCAATGGGCCTCCGGCTGCTTCTTAGGTAGCTCTACGAGGTAATTCCAGTGCTTTTGCTTCTTTTCTGGAAAAGAAGGCCGCCCGCAGGGCAATATGCCTCCGGCTGCTTCTCAGGTAGCTCTGCGAGGTAAAGAAGGCCGCCCGCTGGACACACGGGGACTTCGGTGGTAGCTGTGGGCCTAGGGTTTCGCGGGACGCACGAATCACGCCTGTGCGTTTGAGACGTGTGCATATGCGGGTAGCCGAACCCTTGCTGGCCAATGAAGGGTCGCATAATGTATATATATATATAGCTGAACTGTAGTTTGTTTTTCCGCAGACTGCTGGTGCAGTGTGCACGGTCCAACGAGGGCTGGAAGAGTTGGGCGAGCGGAAGAGCCGTGATTGCAGCCTGGGGCCGGATAACCCTATTTGCCGCACACGTCAGGCCGTTGAGATATTTTGTGATTGCAGACAGATCCGCAATGGCAGTTTCAAGTTCTGGTGGCAATGCTGGGTGGCTCCGGATGATCAAACTAGGTTTGGTGGTTGAAACAGTCCCGAGACTGCATGAAAATTTTGCTGCACGACTGACACATGCAGTGACATGGGAGTTGACAGGGGGGGTGTATAGAGGGAGTAGGTATAGGTGGTGGTGGTAGTGGTGGTGGTAGTAGTAATGAGGTCAATAATAGCAGTTTAGGGGATGTGTTCAAATCGGATGAAAAAAACAACAAAACAGTGTATCCAGGGGTTGGCTGTTTGCTGCGTTTTTCAGGAGTCGGGTGCGACCGTTGCTGACTGCAGCGGACGCATGCAGCGGCAGTGACTGTGTCTTGCATTGCACACCACAAAACAAAGTAAAAAATACGTACCAATAAAAAATAAATAATAAAAAAAATAGTTCATTAGAAATCGTAACTAAAGGTTAATTCGTGATGGATTTTGCAAATTGCTTGAAGCGGGAGCCAAGATGTTTGTATCTGTGGGCAGAGGACGCAGTTCGCTGCAGGTCCTGTTGCTCCTGCTCGTAAACGTACCAATCCTGGTTTGCGGGCTCCGGGACGACGTGCTGGCGACGCGGAGCGGAGGATGAAGAGACCTTGCGTGCAGCGGCGGCAGAATGGTCTACCGAGGTCAGCAGAGCGTCGTGCAGACTCGAGTCGAGGTCGATGTTGAGGGCCCTCACGGAAATGGGCAGAAAGAGGTCGGACTCGGGATACATATCGGCGCTGGACGCAAACGCTCCAACGTCGTCTGGTATCGGGGTCGCTGGCTTGTGGGACCCAAAGGCTATGGTTTCGTCGCAGGAGGCGGTTTCCGGAACCACCATGACGGGCTGATGGTCGACCCGCGACTCATGCTTCTCAAACAGCCGTCGCGGCGACCGGACGCTGCAATTGGAGCTGATGGTCGGAGAAGTGTAGGCGGTGGAGGAGTAGGTGGATGCAGAGGAGGATGCAGAAGACACGGTGGAGTTTGTGAGCGTGGACGACCGATGGTGGCTCTGACAGCCATTGTTCAGATAGGGCAGGATGTGTGCGCCCATGTCCTCCAGACAGTCCGTGTCTGAGGACGACGACTCGGCAGAGAACACTGAGAGCCTCCTCCTGTCCGAGGGGGGAGACACCAGGGTGTGGGCGGATTGCATTCGGTTGATTCGCGGCCTCTGACGCTGCTCGACAGCTTTCCGTAATCGCTCGGCGTTGGTAGGCATTGTCTGTGGATGGGGACGGTTAATTGAGATCTCGCAGGGCAGATTAGAATTCTTTTATATTACTCGATCTCAAAAAGAAAGCATGAAACCTTCTTTTGGACTGGCACAGCGAGAGAGACATCAAACATTGCTTTTTCCCACAACGCGGAAAAAAAATAAATAAAATCAACAAAAAGAAACGACCCCCCCGACGCGCTGCCCTCCTCCGCGTCTTCTCCGGCCACCAAAAAAAACAATGTGTGCGTGTGCGGCGGTACGCACAAGTGGTCTGTGTTGAGCTGCAGATATCAGACTACTTTTGGACGCACCGTTTCCCTCGGGTGCAGCTGAGAGAAGAATAGTCACAACACCGGCACACCAATGATGCCAGAAACACGTCGGTGGGGCTCCCTCTGTGGTGGTACTCGTGTGTTATCACGATACGGCCAGATCTCGATAGATGCTTCGTCAGCTACACATCCCTGGCGGCGATCGGAGACCAGGTTCAAGGGCCCCCCTCCCCCTCCAGATCTCGCTCACACACACATCTCGGCTTTCTCGTCCATTCTTCAGCTCCGGGTCCTGCAGCCACACACGCACGCAGGCGAGGCATGGGCCGATAGATACAGCTGTGTTTGTCGCATATCACGAATGGGGCCACACTGGAGTCGATGTATATCACCCTGGGTCTGAAACACACCACCCACAATCACGGGACTGCCGCCCGGACCTCCTCCCCTGGCTTCGAACCCGGTGAGGCTGGTGTCTTGTTTCTCGGGAAGGAGGCCGCTGCAAGGGTTAGGACGCCTGTGTTGGGTCTCAGAACCTGCCCAAGATTGTTTTTCATCTGTCTCACCACCGATTGTGGGCCTTCCGAACGGTCCACTGTCTCTGTGGGACCCTCATTTTGGATCGTGCATGTTTTGACCTCTCTCTCTCTCTCTCTCTCTCTCCTCAGTCATCGTATACTGCTACGTATATCCCAGCAAAATCGTTTCCCATCTGCAGCCGCACTCCACTCCCGGTCACGTGGTATTGTGGGCGATCCCCGACCCGGCCCGGTGGATCCATCAGCTATGCATGCATTGGTTCGTTCAAAGAGTCGTGCAATACCACATTCGCAGACACCAACCTTGATGCGAGGTTACACAATCTCTGCTGCTCGCAGGGTAATTGCCTCCGGCGGCTTCTTTTTTCTCTGAAAAGAAGCAAAAAAGGTAGCTCTGCGAGGCCCACTAGTGCCGCCCGCAGGGCAATACACCTCTACGAGACTGGTGTAGCCTCCGGCGGCTTCTTTTTTCTCCGAAAAGAAGCAAAAAAGGTAGCTCTGCGAGGCAATCCAGTGCTTTTGCAATACACCTCTACGAGACAGGTGTAGCCTCCGGCGGCTTCTTTTTTCTCCGAAAAGAAGCAAAAAAGGTAGCTCTGCGAGGCAATCCAGTGCTTTTGCTTCTTTTCTAGAAAAGAAGGCCGCCCGCAGGGCAATACACCTCTACGAGACGGGTGTAGCCTCCGGCGGCTTCTTTTTTCTCCGAAAAGAAGCAAAAAAGGTAGCTCTGCGAGGCAATCCAGTGCTTTTGCTTCTTTTCGGAGAAAAAAGAAGGCCGCCCGCAGGGCAATACACCTCTACGAGACGGGTGTAGCCTCCGGCGGCTTCTTTTTTCTCCGAAAAGAAGGCCGACATTTGGGGCCTCCAACAACGCTGAGTCTAGCAAAGCCTCGATTTCTCTACTCAAAGCTAATCCTAGAGGCATCGATGTGGCGCAATTGGTTAACGGCTGATTAGACCGGGTGGAGAGGATAGCACAGTCCAAGAGTATAGACCCGCTCCACAGAGAATTGGAGCAGGAGTGCTGCAGTACGATGTCGGTGACTACCCGTGCTTATTTCAAGCTTCAACGCAAATAGCCAGTGATCGGGCCGTCGGGCCGGAAAGGCCAATATTATGCAGCTCGAACTCGGAAAAAGGTGGCGCTTGATTCCAACCCTGAGTGTCAGAAATAGACAAAAAATGGCATCAAAAACACACAATATTGGGCTGATACTGTGCTCTACACGCACTCCCCGCTGCGCCCCGCAGCTAGCCTCTTTTATCCTCTCACTTCTTCCGGCTTCTCCAGCTGCCTCCCCTCATAGAGTCCAGACTATCGACCTCATTGATTGGCCGTTACCCTTACACACCACCGAGCCCGCAGTCCCGGGGAGACTGGATCCATCTTCTCTGCCGTCTGCCTATAACAATTCCATCGTCCGGGAGTGGTCTGCACATATCTCGTCGTTCGATGGATTCATCTTCCTCTGCCCACAGTACAATTGGGGGTATCCTGCGTCCGTGAAAAACGCACTTGACTGCTTGTACCACGAATGGACTGGCAAGCCGGCAATGGTGGTATCGTACGGGGGTCGTGGTGGAGGGAAAGCCAGCGAGCAATTGGCTCAAGTGTTGAAGGGCCTACGTATGGCGGTGGTCGAAGAACCCTCGGTCGGCTTGGCCTTTCGAGATGGCTCAAATGCAGACATGCAGGCCAAAGCCGAGAGTGGGCTGGACTTGGGGGATCTGCTGGCGGATGAAGAGCTCTGGAAGGAGCAAAGGGTGGCATTGGTGAAGGCATTTGAGAAGCTAGTGGCATCGCTTCCGTTGGCAGAGTAATTGTATTAGTTGTATTATTTCAATCCCCAGAGGTTCTCCTCTCAATCGCAATCTTCACATAGTGTAGGGAGAAGAAGCAACCGCGGAGCCACTTTTTTTTTTTTTTTTTTGCAGTGCAGCCTTCTTTTCCAGAAAAGAAGCAAAAAGACTGACAGAATCGCTGAGCTACCGTTGTTTGCTTCTTTTAAAAAAAAAAAAAAACCCCGCCGGAGGTAATTGCCCTGTTTTCGTACAAGCTGCCACAGGCTGAATGAACAGTCTTCATTACAGCCCGGCCCTTGATGAGCCCGGCGGGGCATAGTTGACACGCCTCACCGGACCGATTCGCTTCACGTCACGACTGAAACAAGAAGTAATAAAGAACGTGTCGATCCAACAATTTACGCGTGTCTTGCTTCGCGTGTTTTGGAGAGTAATATAGATCCTTTAAATTCGGTTTTTTTTTTTTTTTTTCTCCATCTTACCTTCTCACTCATTTCACATCCACCACCATAATGGGAACTCGGGAGCTGTGGCTCAAGATCCTGTACCGGTTTGACAAGGAGTCCAGATGCATGGCTAAGTCCCCTCGTGCGCTCGCAGTTTCTGTAGCGGAGGAGGAGGGTATTGGCCAGGTCCTTCTCAAGACGTGTTTGCAGACGGTCTATAGTTCCTCACCGGACGTGCTGAGCGCGAGTGCTTGTGATTATGCGGTTTATTCCGTCGACTACAGCGAGGAGGGCAACCCCTCGGTGGGCCACGGAGCATTTTCGAGCCTGTTAGGAGCTGACCAGACATACACCATTGGCAAAATTACCGACAGTAAACTGCCGTTTGGGAATAGCAGTCAGAGTCTATTGGTCGAATTGCGATTTGTGGCTATCCCAGGCTCCCGACTGAGACGCGATTTGGCCCTGATCTCAGATACTTCACTCACTGCATCAGACGAAGAACATCGATTCTCCAGTCCTTTAATAGAGTCAGACCTGACGTCTGCTAGTTCTGCATCGCATTCCCCCTTCTTCTTGGGTATGTACGGAGAGCCTACCGTTCGCGATGAGCCGAGTCCCACTCCAGTCAAATCCAGTAGAAAACGCCCCGCTCAAACATCCACTGCTTCTACTACTACTACTACTAATACTACTGCTACTGCTGCTACTAACAATGATACTAATGACCACAACAGCAATGAGGATGACAAGCGTTCACGGAGGCAGTTTTTGAGTGTGATTGCAGGTTGTGAAAGCCCCGTCAAGAAGAAGGTTAAAAGTTTTGACCCATATTCCCAGGATTATACGTGTGAGAACTGCCTCAACAGGAACACGTGTCAATGGCGACGTGTCGAGAATTACATCCTATGCAATCCCTGTGGCCTATACTACAAGAACCACAATAAGATGCGGCCCTCTCAATTCTGGCCCAAGAAGCAAAAACCAAAGCCCAAGAAGCACACCAGTCCGTTGAAACGACTAGACTTCAAAGAGTTGAACCAAATGCATTATCAACAGCAGCAAAAGCAACCATCATCGGCAATCCCACAGCCAAAGACATCGCCGATTCGTGTACAACACTCGTCGCCAATTGTGCACATTCCTGCATCTTCCCCGTTACGGGGGAAAACCTCTAGTCGTAATAATAGCATGATTGAGACCGTTTCTAACAACATTCCGGAAGATGATGATGGAGACGAGGATGAGGATGAGGATAAGGAAAATCGTGACCCTCAGATTGAGGCCTTGTTTTCTACCCCAGGCGAAGAAGCGCCGTCTTTAGAGAACCACGCAGCAACGACGTCGGATGACAAGGTAACCACATCGTCGCCCAATAAGAACGTTTCGCCGTCAAAGTGGTGGTCAAACTTCCTGAACGTCAAGGACGAAGATCTCACAAAGACATTTCTCGACTCTTCACCGTCGAAAACCCACAATAAGAAGTTCAACTACGAAGAAATGTATTCAGAGCTCGGGATCGATGTTCTGGACTCCGACCCAGTCGCTCACATGGATCATACAATCCCATCTTCTCCCCCGAGTTTCTTTTATTTATACGACGATGATAAGACGCACAATCGTAAATCCCGAAATAATACTGCTAGCAGTTGAGTGTAATATATCTTTTTTTTCAGCTTCATTATATACATCCTTGTTTGCAGATCGCAGTCGATAAGGCGGGAATTTAATCAGACCCCTGTTCCCCATACAATGCATTTAATCGGGACACACCCCTGTAAGTCAATCCATTGTTTTTTCAATCCTATGCATGATATGAATGGATGACAAACCCTGACTATTAATGCATCTCGTATTCTGAAAAATGTGTCGGGATCTATAGATCTCGCATACGCGCTCTTTGGTGTCGATATGCGATCAGATCTGATCATGAGCCGCGTAGCCATGCATAGAAGCTGCAGGTGTACTTCCCATTCAAATTCTACGAACATGGCATACAAAAGGAGAGTGATAACTTAGGATCTGTAAATTATACTTGTAAGATTGCGCATGCTGTTTGTATGCATCCCTTGCCTCCAGAGAGAGAAGACAGTTTCAAAAATCTAGTGAAACGCACATAGTAATGTCTTCCCCCAGGTGGCTCTGATAAAATGCAAGAACCGTTTGTGAGAATGACAAAGAGCCTCTGCACTTATAATATACCTTTTTCTTTATTCATATACACACCTCCATTATACATCTGCATATGCTTTTTACACACAGTAGTATACATACTACCATGACTGAGCATATGCATATGTGTTGTCTATGCATAGCTGGGGAGCACACACAAGCTATGGCATAGGAACCAACCACTTCACCCCCCCTTAACATCTGCCTATGCACATACTAAACAATCTTTACACTTCCATTAAAAGACACACATAGAACATATGCATAGCGTAATTTATCGTACGGATCAAAGGGTCAATTTGGTGAGCAACACATATATGGTTTTCCTACTAATTCTACATGTACCTTTTATCACAAACACACACAAACCAGGATATATTGTTCTTCCTTCAATTTAGTCTTATTTAGGCCGGAACACACGTTCGGGTTGTGAATCTTTAAATAGATTAGCGGTTGAAAAATTAAGTCACTCGTACAGTGAGTCCCCCGACTAGCGGCTTCGTTTTTCTCAAAGAAGAAGCAAAAAACGCAGCTCTACGAGGCAATTCTCATCGCCTGACTCTTCCAGGCCCTTGCTTCTTTTCCAGAAAGCGAAGGAGGACGGCATATGCCCACGATACCGCAGGTAGTAGGTCCTTCCGTGGTGATCGGGGGTTGATCGAACTCCCAATACTGTCCTCCGCCCTCACGATTTCTACTCCTCCTTGTGCCGATTACAATGTTGGAAGAAGAGTTGAGATCAGTGAACACTGTGGGTCAGATTGCAACAGTTTCGGGAGAAGAAATACTGTGCACCACTTCGAATGCCGAAGAGACCAATATGCTGAACCAGTTGACAAATGCGTTTGTGGAATCGGACACTTTAGCCACCAGTCTCAAGCTCGGAAGTTTGAAACAAATCATTAATTGCACTAATGATAACAAATACAGCGTTCAAAGCAAGGTGGAGGATGAAGGTAATAACAATGGCTTACTGAGTACCGTGGTAGGCGAGAGTTTGGACGAGACTTTGGTTGGCGATGGAATTATGAAGCAGACATCTGAGAGCATTTTATAGTATTTATTTGAGACTGTCATGCAAGCGGTTTGCATGATCTATTGTTTTATAGAGGAATTTATTAACCAAAACGTGTTCAGTGCATGCTTTGCCACCAACAGACATTACATTCTGTAGAGAGCATAAAATATCGTGTCATTCCCGAGGGTCTGATTTACCGTGATAAATAGTGTATTAGTTCGATAAACGTAATAGAACGAAAGGGTGCCAGAAGGCTTATAGAGACGTCCTGCGTAGGAGGCAGACGCTGCCCGAGACTTACTGACTCAGCTTTTTTTTTTTTTTTTTTTTTTTTTTTTTTTTTTTTTTTTTTTTTTTTTTTTTTTTTTTTTTGTATGAATAAAAAAGAAACCGCTTCCGTCACAATGTCTGACGGTGTCAAGCTTGTTATACCTTCTCAAATACCGTACTACTTACATTATACTAGGTCTGTAACGTTTTCAAAGCTTCTCGATGTTATGGAAAGTTCTGAGTGTGAGAAACTGGCGGGGGTCAACCCCCCTGAAAATGTGGGGACATAACTTCAGTGGGGGCTTTATCTTTCACCGACACTAGCAATCGACGTCGACTTTTAAAATGAATAGCCAAGAACAGAAAACTATTGAAGCGTTTTATGCCTTAGATAGGCCCTGTGTACTGGGAGAAGGATGTATCTACCGAGCATCTGATTCCACTCTGCATTATGTAGATTGTCTTAACGAGCCTCCCCAGTTACACATCCTCTCTACTGACCGTGAAAGTGGAGACGCCTTGTACCCCGGAGCAGATATTACAAAAAGTTCGATTTCAGCTGTGAACAAGTCGAAGCCAGGACTTCGTGTAATTGATCTTCAGGATAGTGTCACCGTTATGGCCTTTCGAATAAACGTTCCAAATTCCTATATATGCCTGTCCTACCAGGGATTCGCCTTTTTAGACGAAAAGACCGGCAAACTAGAAATGTTAAAGGAGATCATTCCAACAGAAGAGCGTCACATCAGGAGATTCAACGATGGAGCCGCTGATCCAGCAGGCCGATTCTGGGGTGCCGAAATTGACGTCAAGGCTCTTTCCTATGGAGCCAATGGTTGCCCAAAAGACCACAAACCTTGTGGTAGACTCTGGAGATATGACCCCGATGGTACTGTCACTCAAATGGCTGATGGTTTGGTCTGTGGCAATGGCATCGGCTGGTCTCCGGACGCAAAGACAATGTACTTGCACGATTCTGCTGCGCAATACATTTATGCCTATGACTACGATAACGAAACTGGCAATATTTCTAATAAGCGTGTTTTGCGTTGCTTTATTGGAACGCCAAACGAACCTGACGGAATGGTTGTGGATACTGAAGGAAATATTTGGGTCGCTCAAGCTGGAGGGCATAGCATAATGGCTATTGATCCTAGAGGAGATATAGTCAAGACTGTTCCTACCACAGGCCGCGCTATGACATGTACCTGTTGGGGTGGGCAAGATCATGACATTATTTATGCCGTTTCTGGATATGATAAGACGCCGGGACGCCTTGATTCCGACCAGGGTGGGCACCTGTTTAAATATCATCCTCACGGCTATAAAGGCCAGCCAAAGTTTGAATTTGGCGGATAAACAACCTCAAAGTTAAAGTTTCTCTGGTGAATTGATATTATGGTTGATTTGATTATGTGTTTTGTTGACTTTTTATTCCCTGTTTGGGAAAGGATCCAGGATTGCTTAAACATAATATGAGTTCAGATAGTTCACACAGCCCTTTCGATAGGTACATTGATGTTTTTGACTTTTTTAATCAGAATGTAGCGCTGGATAGTCCTACTTCATCCTCTCTTTATTCCCCAGCGTTTTCTGAAGCCAGCCACTATGCCAGTGCTGTTGATTGTGAATTTAGCTTAGAGACCGATTTCCACAGTCTCCCTCTACAATCAGCTTACACAGCGGAACAGCACGGTGTTGGCAATCTGAGTGTTGAGACCAAAGAAAAGGGGTTTGCGGAACCCCCAGACTCTAAAATCGATAGATTACCGTCTCTACTACAGGACCAAGACAGTATCGAACGATCTAACTGCCCGAGAGCGGGTTGTTTAGAAACAATCCACCAGCACGCTCAAAAGCGTTTACCGGCAACAGAGGTGGAAAGAATTGGATCGGAGCTAGGTTCTCCAAAGAACGGTAGATGGGTCAAGCCGAGTCATGCGCTTGAACCGGAACCTACGGTTGGAACATCCACAACCAGCCCGTACAGCTATACAGTTGATATCTTTCGGCAGGAGACGCAAGTACTAGAATTGGAGTCAAACAGATTCCGTGACCCGGATGAAAAAACTGAACCACAATCACGACCTCTTCAAAAACATCGCGATAGTAGTAATAGTGATACCAATGACATTGGTACGAGAGAAGTGGATGACCAGTCAGATCAATCTCAATAATAATGAAAAAAAACAATCTATCTATTAAAAAACCAACCAAGTTTTTAGCTGTTTTTCTTATCGATCATATCATGCAAACTCATGCTCACGAATGATAGAGAATATAACAATTTCTAACACCCTGTAGCAAACTCGACGGATTGACCCAACACACACCACCCCCTCCTAAGCAAGCTAATGAAAATCATCGTCAGACTGTTCATACACAGTTTAATATTAGTTCATTATCAATATATACCAGTTAATCGTAGAAAATTTGCTTGTGCTTGTGGGATAGCTTGACCAACTGATCAACATTATCCATATTAATATTAGTACCGAAGTCAGTGTATTGCAGCATCTTGACGGAATTATCATCCGATATTCTTCCAATGATTTCATAGAACCTGTCTACTTCAAAATTGGCGTCCTAATTGACCCCGTTAGTGGCAAAGTACTGTGTGTTTGTCCCTTTCCTCCACTTACTCGAGCCAGGTACACGGTCACGTCTCCATTGGCATCCAGAACACAGCTTTCTCCATGCAGGCTTTTCACCTTGCCAATGACCCTGATGGTCCTTCCCTGGAAGTCCTCAAGACAGGAAGCGTTAACTCGTGGCGTTTCTTCGCTCATTTTTTATTTCGTTTTTCGCTACAAGTAAGTCAGTCTGGTCTGCTGGTATCCACCAAAAACGCGACGTCGACTTTTTAATTTATTTCCAACGCGTCGCGCGATTTGGATCCGATTATCTCTAGGCGAAATGCCGACTGCCAAACTTCCTTTAAAAGAAAGGAAAGAAGAAAGAACGCGCACACTAGCTTTGAAAGGATACCTTCACAGGACTCTTGGACACGCAAGAGCTCGTCTCGTCACTCCCATATATATCTTTAAATTAAATTAGACCTATATTATTAACAAAATGTAGAAAAAACAAACACTACAACAACTTTGGATCAATTGCAAACACAACCTTCCCTACCGTGACATCGTGTTCAGCGGCCTTATGGACGGCTTTAACGTTTTCGAGGCTGAAGGGGAGAACCTTAGTCGTGATGGGCCTGACTAACCCTTTCTCCGCATAGCCCGCGAGGTCGGCAAGAAACTGGCCCTGGCTTTCCTGGTCAATGTCATTGGCTGACTTAGCAAACATGCCTTCAAACGCGATTGTTATTGATTTAGCAAGTGCCAGTCGCGCATTGAGAGACTCAGTCGCAAGTAGAGAGACGATTTTACCCAAAGGTTGAATGATTGAGTTGACGACGGGAATGTAAGTATCTGGATCATAGCCAATAACGGCGAAATTGATTTTCACACCCAACTTTTCAATCTGCGGTTCCAACGGTTCCCGATGATTGATCACATGGGTCGCCCCGAATTTCTTGACGATTTCGATCGTCTCTGGCCTGGATGCAGTGGCCACGACAGTTTTGAAGCGCAAAACGTTCTTTGCATATTCAATGGCCGCAGGTCCAAAACCGCCACCGCCATTGATAATCAAGAGTCCGTCCTTCTCGGTAGGAATAGAAATATCCAGTTTTTCAACCAGCGATTCATGTGCCGTAACGTCGCTCGACGGGATTGAGACGGAATCTGTCCAATTCCAGTTCTTCGGCTTGAGGGACACAATTCTGCCGTCAATTAATGTGTACTGCGCCTGCGAACCGTTTCGATGCACATGCCCTGCATACCATACTTCGTCGCCTGGTTTGAATTTTTCGCTAGCCTTGGAGCCCACTTTTTGCACCACACCGGCCCCATCATATCCTTGAATTCGATATTCTTCAGGCCACTTAAGAAGGGTGTCTTTGCCATTTTCGCGTACCCGGCCCTCAAGAGGATGGAACGCAGCAGCCTTATTCTCGACGAGAATATCCCACCCTTCAGGGTCCGCGACTTCCACGGTGACCACTTTGAGGTTGTCAACAGAGCCCCCAGTAGAAAATCCTATTCCTTTATTTTGAATTCCCATTGTTGATATTTGATATTTGATATTTGTTATTGTATTTGATTTCTAATACCTCTTCTTTTCCCCGAAATTACATCGCTTTATATAGTTACCTATAAGCCCATTTCTACGGATTACTAATGGGTCGGGTGCTTAGTAATGACTGTACTTCCCTACCTTAGGACCTTTCACGTGATGAGCACAGCGAATTGCGTAGGTCCCAGAAGCGGAACTTTGCCTCATGCTGTACTTACTAATTGGGCCGTTACAAATGCCCTCTCACATTCCCTTTTTTTTTTTTTTTTATTGGTTCAATTTATCTAAATCAAGTACACAAAAATGTTCACATAGAAGGAAAAACAAAATACCACGCACCGCCATCTTCGAGTTCAAATAAATATCATCAAAAAATATGTCGGACCGCCGACACACCGGGTTGCCGAAAATCCTCCGAGAAAAAAGTGAGAAGAAAAAAAGACCTCTGGTGGGCTCGAGAAGATGAGTCAAAAAGACTGCCAAAAACATAGAGATTAGAAAGGACGGAAACAAACTTAATCGCCATGTACGTGTGTCTGATTGATAATTACGACTCGTTCACATACAACCTGTACCAGTATCTGTGTCAGGAAGGTGCCACCGTGGATGTGTTTAGAAACGATCAAATAAGCATTGAAGAGTTGGCTCAAAAGAACCCAGACTGTTTATGCATTTCTCCCGGCCCTGGCCATCCTAAAACTGACGCAGGGATCTCGATTCAGGCTATAGAGTATTTTGCCGGGAAAATTCCAATTTTTGGTGTCTGCATGGGCCTACAATGCATCTTCTCTGCCTTTGGCGGTGATGTGGGTTTTGCCGGCGAAATCGTTCACGGTAAAACGTCCACTGTCAACCACGACGGTAAAGGAATCTTCAAGGGGCTTGGCCAAGAAGTGGAGGTGACCAGGTACCACTCTCTGGCAGGCACGAATGTTAGTGTGCCAGATTGTTTAGAGGTTTCTGCCAAATCTGCTAATGGAATCATCATGGGTGTTCGTCACAAGAAATATACCATTGAAGGTGTTCAGTTCCATCCGGAATCCATCTTGACCGAGGAGGGCCACGCAATGTTCCGTAACTTTTTGTCCAACCAAAAGAGTGGAACCTGGGACCAGGCTTCTGTCGAAGACAAGAGCGCTAAGAAGCAATCTTCCATTCTAGAAAAAATCTACGACCAGCGGAAAATTGACATTGCTGCTATCAAGAAAGTTCCGGGAAAATCTTTTGATGACCTGCAGAAAAGCATAGATATGGGACTTGCTCCGAAACAGATTTCTTTTTACGACAGATTGAATTCTGGGGACGTTAGAGTCAACCTCATGGCAGAGGTTAAACGAGCTTCTCCTTCCAAGGGTCCCATTGGAATGGACATCCACGCGCCTTCACAAGGATTGAAATATGCCCAGTCGGGTGCTGCCACCATCTCCGTTTTATGTGAACCACACTGGTTCAAGGGAGACTTGGAAGATCTCCGATTAGTCCGACAGGCTGTCGACAAGCTCACAAACCGTCCAGCTATTTTATTAAAGGACTTTGTTTTTGACGAATATCAGATCCTCCAGGCACGATTGGCAGGTGCGGATACCGTTCTCCTAATCGTCAAGATGCTTGATGATGAACTCTTGGCAAGATTATATGCCTATTCTAGATCATTGGGCATGGAGCCATTGGTTGAAGTCTCCAATCCACCCGAGATGCAGCGTGCCTTAAAGTTGAATTCCAAGGTCATTGGTGTTAACAACCGTGATCTCCACTCTTTCCATGTTGATCTGAACACAACATCTTCGTTAGTGTCCGAGGTTCCAAAAGACACCATTTTGGCGGCATTGAGTGGCATCACATCTCGAGCCGAGGTGGACAAATACGTTCAGGACGGTGTGAAGGGAATCTTGGTCGGAGAAGCTCTCATGCGTGCTGAAAATGTTGAAGAATTCATCCAGACACTAATCCACTAAGCTGACGTTTTTTTTTGTATATAATAATATTGTTTTCAATTTTTGATATTCCTGAGCAGCTTCAATTTTTTTTTTTGTATTCCCTGATTGGGAAGTATTGTTTATTACCATCTTTCCACGCCGCCTAAACATTGTTCTGAAACAATGTTTCTGATATGTAGCTAAAACCGTTTTGGCAATTACTATTTCCAAAGATCCTCTCTCAAAACACACGGAGTGACTGACGTCGCATAGACTCATATCGGACTCCTCATGTTTGAACGGCTCAATTGATCTACACAAACATTTCTTTTTTTTTCTTTCTTTTTTTTGTCTCTTTTTGTCCATGTTTTCCCCTGGACGGAAATGACTGATTAAGTCCTCCACTCACACCCTCTTCGACAAATCCAATTCGCAGAACATCCCTAGTCTGGAATTAAACTAACACACACACACACACACACACACACAAAAGGATGGCTTTCTCCACCTCACCATGAAAAAGAAAATCAAATTAAACACCCGGAAAAGGGACTGAACCCGGAAACATACAGCCGTCGTCATGAACTACCTTATTTGGCACTCTAGCTGTAGCCGTGTGTTTCGGCTGCCGAAATAGTATAAATAGGTTAGAGAGCCCCACCGTTTCCCCTGCAGAGCAGAGGCATATATTATGGTCAAATTACACCAAGCCGTAGCGTCCCTCTTGTGTACTGGGCTGGTCAGTGCTGGAAATGAAATACCTGACTTCCGTTACTTGGGCGGCTTGGGCCCCTACATTTCCCACGACGGAATGGGTGTGGACCCAAATACCCCCATGGGTTGCAAGGTCGATCAGGTAGTCTCTATGTGTAGACACGGGGAAAGATACCCGCAAACATTCGAGTATGACAATTTCACCAGCACATTGGAAAAAATTAATCGAGCAGGAAACCCCACGGGGCCATTAGCATTCCTATCTAATTACACAGTTTTCATGTCTAAAAATCAATCGGGCCTTGAGACTAGCACGGGTCCATACAACGGACATTATGAGGCTACTCAATTGGGTAAGAAATATCAGAAAAAGTATGGCCATCTCTGGGAATCAGCTAAGAAGATGAACTTTTTCACCACCGACCAGAACAGAGTTCATGACACCGCTAATCATTTCATGAAAGGGTTTTTCGGACAAGGTTGGACCGAAAAGACAAATACTGTGCTCCTCCCTGAAGTCAGCGACGACCCAATCAATACCCTCACGCCGGAAAACGCCTGTGGTGACAAGTATACTAATCTCCATGGAGGAGATTATCCCGACGAATACTACGTTTTCTTGAAGAAGGCTTTCCCGGAGATCGCCAAGAGACTCAACCAATACACGAGTGCTAACTTGAACTACTCTGACGCTTACAACTTGATGAACATCTGCCCGTATGAAATCAACACCATAGGAAAATCTAAATTCTGTGCGATTTTCACCGAAGATGAATGGAAAACCTACGACTATGTCACCGGGCTTTACATGTACTATGGCTATGGTGCGGGACAAAAGAACCTATCAGCAGCGGCTGGCTCTACCTACACTAACGCCACTATGGTGCTTTTAAAGGAAGGACCAGAGAAAATGGGCCCAATTTACTTCAATTTTGCCCATGATAGTGATATCACACAAGTTCTGGCAGCTCTTGACTTGTTCGTTCCTCAAAACGACATGCCACTGGATAGAAGAGACGACAACAATGCCTTCCAGATTTCTCAAATCGTTCCTATGTTGGCTCATCTTACTATGGAACGAATCACCTGTGGGCAGGAATCATACGTCAGACTGAATCTGAACGACGCATACATTCCCCTCAAAGGATGTGACAGCGGTCCTGGGAGAAGCTGTCCGTTGGATAAGTATGAAGAGTACGTTCGCAACCACTTCACCAGTTATGAGAAGTATTGTGGCATTGAAGATGGAAAATCCAAATATTTAGACTTTTTTTGGAAACATAAGAACAACTAATTGTATATAGTAACGGACTTTTACTGATAAATACTAAAATGAGAAGGCGTTAACAGGGCATGGTGCCTTAGGCTGTCCGGCAGCCTCCTTTTCTGTTTTCTTCAACTCGGATCGCCCAATGCTTTCACTTCGTTTTAGAAAGAAGGGCCACCCACGCATACATGACCCCCGTAAGATTTATTTCCGACCCGAATGCTTCGGTTTCCAACTAAAATAATCGAAAAGATGACTCTGCTTGTACTCTTACAGTTCAACTTGTTAGTTACCAGTCACGTGATCATTTCTGCCCCGCTGCATCAACAGAGTGGGGGGCGCAGCCAGGGGGTGGAGGAATGAAAGGTTGGAATTGGGTGAGAGAAATTCGACGGGAAAGGAAGGAGAATTATTCCACCGAAGCTATGACCAAGCGCTGATATAAAGCCAGCAACTTCCTCGAATGGTTCCGTATGATCAGCCTTGACGACCGGAAAAAAAGTCTGCGAGAGATAAAATTTCTACCATCATTTAAAACAAAAGCCGCACGCATACAAATATAGTACTACTTTTTTTATAAAACACGTAAGGGGATCATCGTCTTTAATACCACCACCGGCACATCCCCTTAAAGGTTGAAACGTACACCCATTACTGCTGTGCACTAATCGGAGAAAAGTACAGTAAGGATGCTGCAGTTAGACTGGAATGTAGTTTTAGTGCTGCTTGCGATTGGGCTAGTGGCCTTATACGGGGTGGTGGTTCTGTTAAGCCATCAGCCACGGACACCATTAGAAAGCGAGTCATTGTATCAGACAAACGGGAAAACTCGAGAAACGAAGCAAAAAGTAGAGTTATCTGACACGGTAGAACTTTCTGTGGTGATCCCATGCTACAATGAGCGGGAGAGGCTTGGTATAATGTTAGATGAAGCAGTGCCGTATTTACAGAAGAAATATGGTAGCAGCTTCGAGCTGGTACTGGTTGACGACGGGTCAAGCGATTGCACTAAAGAATATGCATTAACTTATGGCGAGGAACATAACCTTACGCCGGGAATTTTGCGAGTTTTCACTCTGGAACATAACCGAGGGAAAGGCGGAGCAGTCACCCACGGAATGAAGTTTTCACGAGGTAAATACGCTCTCTTTGCGGATGCGGACGGTGCGTCCAAGTTTTCTGACATCGAAGGATTGTTTCAGGCAATTGAAAAATACGATGGGGATAAAATCGGTAGCGTAGCCGTAGGGTCTCGAGCTCACTTGGTGAACACGGAAGCGGTAGTGAAGCGGTCATTTATTAGAAACTTTCTCATGCGGTGTCTGCATCTATTAGTGTGGGTGTTTGGTGTCAAGAAGATTAAAGATACTCAGTGCGGCTTCAAATTGTTCAACAGGCGAGCTATCAACGATATTTTCCCTTATATGCACACCGAACGATGGATATTTGACGTAGAGGTGCTCATGATTGCGTTTAAGAAAGGCTTCCACGTAGAGGAAGTTTCTATCTCGTGGCACGAAGTGGGTGGGTCTAAAATTGACATCGCTCGCGACTCCATCATGATGGCAGTGGACTTAGTCGTTATGCGGTTGGCTTTTATTATGGGCATTTATAACGCAGACAAACGAAGTCACGGTTAAAAGACACATATGGCCTCACGGAGCTACGGGCCTACCGTGTTGGCTTTTTTTTTTATTCCAAAAAATACAACAAACAACCAGACCCACCTTTTCAAGTATTAATTAAGTTATATTGAAAGAAAGAGCAAAAAAAAAAAAAAAGTCAAGAACTAGTTCTAATCTATTTTTTATTGAATCTTGTAACGACCAACAACGGTTCTACGACCGTTAGTTAATTGATCAACAAAATCGACAGGACGTAGCTTAGGCCAGTTAACATATTCCATGCCGTGTTTGGACAAGACGTGGAAACAGTAACCAATGACTGATAACCATGAAAATATGAACAGACGGTTGACATACCTTGGCTGATCTTCCTTGGGGAAAAAGAAAGCGGCCCCCACCATGATTACGGCCCCTAGCATCAAGTATGGGACTGACTGGGTAGTCCATGGACGAGAGTCAAAGAATGGAGAGTCCAAAGTTTCATATGGAAGGTGGTTTCCGAGGAACAAATCGTAGCCGTCTTGTCGTGGACCGTCGAAATAGTTATTCTTCAAATATCTGGTGATGGAGTTGGTTAAATCCCATAGTGCACCTATCTTAGTTCTTTTTCCTAGTCTGGTGAAGTCAGTTTTGAGAGCACCGGTACCCGCGTAAGCCATCGACACACCATCAGCATTATCTGCCCAAGTGTTTTGGAAGACTTTTTCGAACTTTTCATCAGTAACACTACCATTGACAAGGTGAGCATCTTCCATTTGTCTGGCCAAAACCCATCGACCAAGTTTGGATTGGACCACATTAGTTCTATCTAG
>JAJLUR010000061.1:38326-54720 GCA_030674225.1 Blastobotrys terrestris | reverse complement strand
TTGTAGGGTGATCGGGTCAGCTGAGGGGAGCCCTGTCGGCCCCCCAATTAAATTGATCAAGACGGAACGCAATTTACAGGACTCGAGAATATATGCACATACTGGATAGAAACAGACTCCATATGAAATCAAGAGACCCAAAATATATTTATTCACACACGCAACGTGGGAGGATCCCAGATTCTGCGCAGTAAACTGAATCTGGGGTAACCGGTAATCGACGGCGGGAGGCCGAGATGCCTCCGACGACGGCTGTTGGCGGAAGAGATGCATCTCCACACCTTTTACACAGAAACCGCTTCTCCCTGACGTTTTTCCTTCTTTCTCTTCCCGTATTCTCTGTACATCTTTTATTCACAGAAATGCTCAGAGTGACCGTTCCAAGGCGTTTAGTCCGGCCCTTGATTGCCAGGACCATTTCACAGTCGTCCAAAGCTATCAAAAACGAGCTTGTGTTCCCAGGATCTGTCAAAAGTACCTTCACTGATCAGCTGGAGTTTCGCGACCCGACGAACGTAGAGCCTATGCAAACATACCGCTTATTTAGCGTTGATGGGACTCAGCTGGATAAGGGGTACGAACTGCCGTTCTCTAAGGACCAGTCCGTCCAAATGTACCGAGAGATGCTTACAATCAGCATCATGGACGGAATTTTGTACGATGCGCAAAGACAAGGTAGGTTTAGCTTCTACATGATGTCTGCTGGTGAAGAGGGTGCCGCAATTGGTAGTGCGGCTGCGCTTGAAGCAGATGATGTGATGTTTTGCCAGTATCGAGAACAAGGAGCCTTGTTACATCGAGGCATGACATTGAAGGAATTCATGTCGCAATTGTATGGTAACAAGGATGATTACGGTAAAGGTCGTAATATGCCAGTTCATTATCAGTCGGAGAAGTTCAATATCCACCCAATCTCTTCCCCCCTAGCTACTCAGATTTCACATGCCGCCGGAGCTGCCTATGCGCTCAAGATTCAAGGGGGGAATAAAGTGGCTATTTGCTATTTCGGCGAAGGTGCCGCGTCCGAAGGCGACTTCCACGCTGCGTTGAACATTGCCGCTACTAGAAGCTGTCCAGTCATCTTCTTTTGCAGAAACAACGGATACGCCATTAGCACACCATCATTAGAGCAGTACAAAGGTGATGGTATTGCGTCTAGGGGTGTGGGCTATGGTATTGATACTATTAGAGTGGATGGTAACGACTTGGCTGCAGTCCATAGAGTCACTAAGCAAGCTAGAGACTTAGCCGTCAAAGAGCAGAAGCCTGTATTGATTGAAGCCATGTCCTATCGGGTGTCGCACCATTCCACCAGCGATGATTCCTTTGCATATCGATCGAGACAAGAAGTCGAAGATTGGAAAAAACGTGATAACCCGCTTTCCAGGATGAGGAAATGGATGGAAGCCAGAGACTGGTGGAATGAACAGGAGGAACAGACTGCTAAGAAGGAGATCAAGAAGCAAGTTCTTTCTGCCTTCTCCGCTGCAGAGCATGTGGAGAAACCTGCTTTGAAGTATATGTTTGAAAACTCGTACGACAAGTTGTCTGAGCCAATGAAGGCACAAAAGGAAGAGCTCAAACGCTTGTTGGAAGAATACCCAGATCATTACAATATTTCTGACTTTGAGGGTGGAAAGAATGGGTTAGAGTAGGAATATATATTTATCACAGAACGAATGTTTGCGTAGTTAAATCCTATCTTTAGGTAGTATTTGTAGATTAATACCACATTGCTGCGTGTCCTAACTGAATTAAAAATATGAATGGTGCCAATTACTAAATCAATTCACAGGAATATGCAGCGATCTAGGGCATCGTGGAGCTAGAATACGGAGTTTTCTAAAAATCTAGTCAATACTGTCGATTCCACTGCGGTAGATCGTATCATAAGCATTCGTTTTGCTCAATGTCTCCAAGATACGACCGGGACGGCTACGACAGAAGACAGAAGACCAAATTGATCTTCCCCCATTCATCACATCGGCGCGCTTGACTGTTTTTCTAACAAACCCTGTTGAAAAAATATAGCTCAATTATCCTAGATTAATCTCTACGAAACATTTTCCTAGCTGTTTCCTTATTTTAATTTGTCTAAAAAAAAAAAAAAAAAAGCATCAGATATCGATGCTACACCTTTTTCGCCTTCGGTGGATATTCCGCGACCTCCCAAGTTAACCTGACGAAACTTTCCACACAACATCCTAGACACCACCGAACGAATTTGTGTATATATGGCTTCGTATAATCTCTCTGCGGGAACGGCAAACCCTCATACCAACCCGAGGCCGAAAAGTGCTCCAATTATGGGTGAAGACGTTTTTATCGGTACTCTTCGGCAAATGGCTGACGTGCTGAAGAAAGTACCCACAAAAGTTTCTGAACGCGGGATTCGTCAGCTGGCGGTTTACAACAAGTTGGAAGTCTTCGAGGATACTATACCTGGTGGCAAACGGCTGTCACTTGGAGGATTGATCATTCTCATTGATATCGACTTGCAGCTTCCTTCTGGCACCGTAAGCGACGTTAGGGTGTCGTTTGCATCAAATACCTCGGTTACAAACGAGGCCACTTCCTTCAGGGGAAAAAACATATCCAATACCATAGACGGTATGTTATTGCAGTCGCTGAAAAATCCGCGTCTAAATCAATTTGGTGAGATTTTACAATTTCTCGCAAAAGGCGACCAGTTGTCAGTGTCCAAATCGCCAGATTGTTTTGCGATGATTGACGAAATTTCAAACGCATTATTTAAGATTTATTCGAGTTTTGGTGAAAAGGAGGATGCATCGCTGCCCTATGGTGTCCCACAGTTGAACAACGGTTCCAAGGCCGGGCTTTCAATTTGGTACTGGACTAAGAACGCCCGCTATAATCCAATTAGACATCACGTTGTCTGGACAATTCGCCAAGGTGATGAAAACCCTGTCACCTATAGCTCTGATTGGATTAAAGATATCCCTGGCGACAACGCTGAAATTGAATGGAACGAACCAGAAAAGATCGAAAACTCCAAAGCAGAGTATGTGCTGCAACTTTGCCCTCCCATCAAAGTTCCAGCGCAGCTAGCCAAACAGCTCTCTGCCAAATTGACTACTGCAACTGCAGCTACGACAAATGAAGATTGCATGGGCAAATATAAGCGTAAAGTTTATGTGTCTGAAACAGAATCTCAATGTTTCGAATTCCATTATTCCAATTTGGTTCCCTCAAAATTCATCCGATTGTCCGAAATCCCTATATCCCATCCCAAGGAGCTCCCCCAAATCCTTTCGACATTGCGCCAATTGGCCCTGCTCAGCACACTCTGGGAAAGTGTAACTGAGGATGTTGCTCGTGGGGAATCGGAAAATTCAATGGACAATCTCCAAGACGAAGTACTGTTTGTGGATGTGGTTATGGAAGAAGAACCCCATAATGCCGATGAGAGACCATCTCCCTCCAAACCACTCAGTGTGAGTATTTCCTTAGTTTCAGCGTCCTCTCCCTTCCAGCCGGCTATTGTGGTTAACATCCAACATGTCGGCTATTTCACTGTCAAAATCCAGCCACAAGGTAATATCAACCTCACATGTTCATCACTGCCAGATAAGACCACCCAAAGCGCCCTCAGTGCGTTGCAATCGCTCGAAAACCTTCCGGTCATCTGTGCGGGACTTGCCCATCAAGCACGGACCGATCCTGATTCTTGCGGCGCAAGCAGCGAGGCCCAACCTCCCAACGCTCCTTCGGATGTGCCTCCTACCATGAACTACTGACTCAACCCAAGTTTTTTACCTCAATATTTTTCCCGACCTTTTTTTCTCCTTTCTCTGGTGAAAATGAGCTTTTTGCAGATGCTTTCGATGGTTTCTAAGGGAGGTGAAGAGCCTGCTACTCCCTCACCGTCGATCTCTTCTAGGTCTTCAACAACCACAGCGAAGCAGCCTATAAATAAACGTAGCGGCAATAAGGAGGCTCCAGCCGCTACTCCTGCCTATGCTCTGTCAGAGGAGGAGAAAAGGCAGCAACAGGAGAGAATCGATCGACTTAAGGCTGATCGGCTGAGGGCTAAACAGGAAGCGGAAGCTCTAAAAGCAAAAGCTAAAACTACTAACAGAACGACCACTAATAACAACAACTCAAAATCAAAACCGTCAAAACCTAGACAGCAGGTGGCAAAGAAGAAATCAAATGCATCTACACGACACCAGGATATTTATGAGTCCCCTCCCAAAAAGAAGCTTAGTTTTAAGGAAATTATGGAGCAGGCTAACAATGTCGATTCAGATCGCCTTAAAATGACTGTAAAAGTAAGAAAAGAGGACTCCAAAAACAAACAACACGTTTCTTCCCGGGCCAACAGAAATGATTCAGCAGCATTCTCAAACAAACAAGCTGCGCCTCCACCTCGGTCTACTGTATCTAAAAAACACTCATCGTCTTCACGTTCTTCAGACGATTTCAAGTCCAAATCAATGTCCCCAGCATCTAATCCAGCTAATAATCATTCTCCGAGACCGGCTTCAAAGTCTGTGGGTCCAGCTGCACCCTTCAGCAAGCCAATGGAGTCTGTGCTAGAAAGGAACAAGCGTAGAAGACAACAGCGTCATGAGGACTATGACTCTGAGGATGACGGGTTTATCGTAGACGATGAAGAGGAGGAGGCCGACCTGGGATATAACAGAGATGAGATTTGGCAAATTTTCGGTAATAGAAGGAGACAAGAATTTGACGAGGATGAGGACGATTTGTCTGATATGGAGGCTAGTGGTAGCCAAATTTTGGCAGAGGAATCGCGAAGTTCCCGTCAAGGCAGATTAGACGATGAAAATGAAGAGCGTGAACTGCAACGTTTGGCTATGGAAAAGGCCAGAAGAAAGAAGGCGAGGCGCTGAACTAAAATAATTTATTCAACTAATTTCTGTATAAATATACAATCGTTAGGTATATTAATTAATAAGAAATATCTATGCATCTTCTTCGTCTTCTAATAATTCAGACTCGGACACTGAATCAGGGAAAAAATCTTCTTCAGACACTTCACCAGGTGTTCCGATTGTAACCTGATTCGCTTTGGTCTCGCGATTTGATTTTGGAGGTGTTGTAGCCATAGGTTCTTCGAGGGGTAACGATGTGCTAACTTTCAATTTTGTTTCAGGAGCTGGTTGCACTTTGCACGCCTCCATTGGACGTTCCACCTTTGGTCGAGATGGCGATGGCGGCCGCGGAAACGGAAACGGCGATGACCGTGCTTCGTCTAGCTGTGGCTCCGGGGACTTTTTTTGCTGTAATAGAGATGGGGGCATTTCATATTCGTACAGCGGCCCTCCTAGATCGTCATCATCATCGTTATCATCAATAGTTGTTTCCTGTGTCCACCCAGATGTTGGCAAACCTTCAGTGATGAGCTTTGTTCGTTCAAACAAGTCAACACTCTCATCATCGACTATTGGGTTTTCCGATTCACCGAGTTTAGTTGCCTTGATTGTTTCGTCGAAAGCCCCTATATTGCTTTCCTGTGTTGCTGAATCGATTCTATCATCTTCAGCTAAAAACCCACCCTTTTCATCACAATTACCATCGTCATTATCGCCACCACCACCACCACCACCACCACCACCACCACCATCCTTATCCACAGGCCGACACTCCTTATCTGCATTGAGGGCTCCAACCACAAACCCCCCTCCGTCACTATTATCCTCATCCTTGTCATTATCATTGTCCTGCAAAACAAACCCACCACCGACATCACTATCACTATCATCGATATTTACCACTTCCTTAGGATCGTCATCTGATGTATAGCCCTCGTCGTCTCCATGTTCCTTTTCCTCATCATCCACTCTGCCATGAACTCGATTTAAACGGTCTTTAATTCTCAAAGCTAGAAGATATCTTCTCCATCGTAAAAGCGACTTCGCAACCTTTTCCTCTTCATCCTCTTCTCTCTGCTCCTCCAGTAACTGTTCATATGCTGTCTCAACCGCTTCTTTATACTCTTCAGCAACTATAATACCTTCCACCTTCGGTGTCATTCGCCGATTGGAGTAACTGAACCCGACAACGGCGTCCGCATAGTCAACGCTTACTAATTTGGCAGCAACCGAGATATGCGGTTGCTTGAGATGTACAGCATTCCTAGGTACCATACTCGGCGTATAGACATCAAAATTACCAAATGCATTCTTCGGGACAATTCCATCCTCCACATCAGGCGGGACGTAGAGTTCTGTTTGATCGAAGGCATACATCGCGCTTTCGGTATCGTCACGGCTCTCAAGAGATTTTGTTGGTTTTGTTTTTAACGGTTGAGACCCTGGTTTTATCACTCTACCCATTTTGTACCATGCCCTAGCAGTCTTTACTATCTTAACATCTTTTCTCGAATATACAGATTGGCTTACCCCGCGTACATTGAATTTACCGCATGGCTGAGCATCCTCTGGCAAAAACTCGTCCTGTCGCAAATCTCGTTCCAAGGCATATATTGGATGGTTCTTGAAATCTTGAAGATTAGTTGGATAGCCCTCTGCTGCCTCCCTCAAAGCAAGCTCCTTGGCTTCCTGCAGTTCCCATTTAGAAGGCATCGCTTTTGGTTTGAATATGTTCAACACTCGACCCCACCAGTTGGATTCTTTACGAGATATTCCAGTTAGCCGCTTCTTGCGCACCTTGGAGTTAAAATACTGTGCATACCGGCGTGTTACGTCAGTCACGAAACCATATTCGTCAAATGCGACTACATAACGCAGACTATTAGCCTTATCACTTATCGGTGGCTCCAGCTTGGCCTTTGTAGTCGATCTGATAACTTCTGTATAACCTGTTACCACAGGATCAACAGACACCCATTTCTCACTGAATCTATCCCACGCTTCAACCCAATATATAGGGTATTTGCTATCAACCAGCAGCGGGTTAGTCGGACAGTCATCAGTTTTCAAAACTGGAGCCGCTGAAGTAAAATCTAATGCTTGAAGGGAACACACCAGACGGGTTTTGATATTTTGGCTCCGAAGAAGTGCACAAAATCCTTGCGCTGCTAGATCTCTCGAACCGCGAAGTGAATGCAGCCGGGTCCTAAACTTTGCTAGGTCCATCTTTGTTTCTAGTGGTCTGTTGGACCGAAAGATGTCGGACCACGAAACCAGGTATAAGCCCTTAGAAGTTACTTTGAATTTGCGCATCCAAGTGCTGGTGGCATGCCGTAATCCGTCCTGAAACTTGCGACTTTTCAGTGTCGTCGAAAGTCTATCAGGGGGATTCAGTTCTTGTGTGATATTAGGAGACAGGAAAAATTTGTAGTACTCCCTGACAGAATAATCATTGCACCATCTATTTCTCATCCAAACGTGGTATAATAGCGAAACCAAGTGTATTTTGTGTATTAAGATTCTTTGCGTCTTTTCAACCTTGCTCAGTGTAGTTCTGGGCTTGGCCCGTTTCCTTTTCTCCGTTTTCTTCGGTTCTTGAGCAGACAATGAGATAGTCAAAGGCTCTTCGGGTCCCGCATCTACTGGTATATCATTGTTATCAACATCCAAGTCCACATCCTCCCAGTCAATTTCTTCGTCTGAGTCGGATCCCGAAGCTAAGTCGTCTTCTGAAGGTGTTTCCGAAAAAGTAACTGGATTTTGCACGTCACTACCTTCCACTGTGCTCTTTGACGTTTCTATTACTTCTTCGACGTCCTCCGACTTGGGTCTCTTCCGTTTTTTTAACGGCCGTTCGGGTGTTTTAGTCGCTTCCGAACGAATATCTTTCATCATGTCCAGATACCGCATTGGTATTCCTACCGTATTCTCAAAATTCTTCCTCCGCTGGTCTTGTATATCCTCATCTCGGATGGAATAACCGCTAGCGCTAGCTCTCTCTTTCCCTTTCCATACTGCTCTCTTCATGCTAACATAGTACTAGTGAGAATGGGTGGCGTAAAGATGCTGGTAAGATCCCAACTTATGGCTTCGAACTCAAGAATGATGCGGCTGAGTTGGCAGATTTCGAATTATGCATATTATTAGTGTTCAACTTTTATCTACGAATTCAAATATCCTGCGATATATATCCAGACTTAACGTATACGTAGTAAGTAGCAACGATTCCAAAAATAATGATGTTGAAGTAGTGGGTTGTGTATTATAGGAGAGATACAATAGTATGTCGTAGCTCTGGCTATAATTATGATTGACTTACAAAACGTCAGCCGTACTATCAAATTTGTGGCCTTATACTTAACTTTGGAGCAGAGGTTGTGTTTTCCTTAGAGCTAGGTTCAAATTTGGAGCATAGCTGGGCTACTCCAACACAAACCTTTACATCTAGCATGGCGTGGTGGTTATATAGCCTGACTTTGTTAAACGAAGGTGATGCATGCTTTATTTTCTCTGCGATATACATCTCTACACGTGCTCTAGTATCTAAATATCTCATGGGTGTCAATCGAAACTGTAATGACGAACACCATTAATATGCGTTAAAGTGAAAACAACAACAACAAACAAGGTATCATGAGGCTGATAGATAGCGTCCGCGGATTTGTATTACACATGCATGCATGCATATGCAGGGAGACTGTTTTCTCCTCATATCGAAAACCATGCTCCACAGGGTTGTAGCTTGCATCTTTTCAATGACCTTAGCACAGGCTAATATCTTCGAGGATCGTGATTCCGAGCTGAGTGTGCTTGCTCCACATTCTGGTTGTTTCAAATCTGCTTTGGTAGGCCTTCTCCCGCAGTGTAAAACTGAGTCACTTGCGGATGATCAAAGAATTGAATACTCTATTCAACTTGCGATATGTGAATTTGAGGCGTCAAAAGTTGATTACCCACATAGTTGCATACCTTTCGTGAATAACAAAGACTGCACTCGTGAGTTGGAATCCCGCCCGCAATGGTGGACCACTTATAGCGGATACTATCGGCTCATCGGGCAAATATGTTTAGAATATCAGCACGAGTATGAACTTCAAACCACGGTGGATTTTTTCAGAAATGTTCATTCTGTGGAAGAACGATTGTATTACAGTCTAGTGGATGCGTTAAAACAGCTGGATCTTCAACTTGTATATTCAACGAAGGGTTATGAAATGTATCAGCATCTGGTAGAGAAGTTCAGTATGGTTGAGGTAACGGCAAACCGGTCAGTATCAGTATATGAAGAGGCTTTGGGGAAGTCTATAAACCTATTCCATGAATTGGATCGCAATATTACAGGGAAGTTGGAATCAATGACTGAAACGTTTAATGCGTTGCAGGCAATTGCAACGAGGAACATGGCCATATCAAAAGGGACGGAGGAGACGTTAGAGTCTTCATATTTACTCACATCCAATAATTTCAACGCTTTGAATTCGACACATGATGTTCTAAACCATCTTTCTAGTCGTTGTAACGAGATGAGTTTGGGATTGACGGACAACCAAAACCTAGTTGTATCGATGCAGAATTTGCTTGAATATTCATATTATGTGACAAATTCTACACTATCAAACCAGAATCATCTACTTTCAAAATCTGGATTATGGGATGTATATTATCCACTCTTTTGGAGTATTCCGTTTCTCTCAGCTTTACTCTACCAATTCCCAAACCAGTGGAAGATAGCGCCAATCATTGTTGGGGGGTTTTTTGTCTCAATGGCTTGGCTTAAATGGTATTATTATCCAATGATATTTTTGTGCTTGGCAATCGCAACCACATTTGGTTGGAAGCTGTCCTGCTGTCCCACGATGAATGGGGCTTCTAAAACTTCTCTTGAAAAGTATTATTAATTAGAAAATTTATATACTGAAGTTCGAAGTGATTACTCCCCAAATTATTTTGAAGATCTCAGCTAGTTTGGTATAGCCGTTTCGTTGAGTATTGAACCCCATGTTATTCGCTTAAGAGCACCTTCCACACGGAGAATTAGATTGCACAAGTGGAACCTTTTTGATGTATGGCACATATTCCATCAACTGACGGTTTGTTTACGATGGCTGCCACAGAGGCTGTTGATCCAATGAAACTCCTCATTGTTTACCCAATTCTACTGCACCAGTATATGATCCAGTTGTCATTTGCAAAAAGCGGAAATTTCGGAGAAGTTCGAATCCTTGTTCTACTAAAAAATGATATGTATGCAGATCTCCGCAAAGCCGCTAGATACTGGATTTCTTAGCTTATTTTTCTACTATGCATAAGGTTAAGAGAAATCACGTTAGCGAGCTATTTTTTTTTTTATTTCACTTCATTTATTATGTGCCAGCGCGGTTTAATATAGTATATGCGTATGCATATGCATAGATATCATAAAATCATTCTTTTGGCCCTGACTATGCATAGTACTATTCATACGCATAACATGGGACAAGAATAGTAGTATACATAGACTACTGACTACTCGGCAAACTCCGTATAGAGGCATATGTGTGCATATATGCATACTGACCCCGATAGCTATTTTCCGTTGTCAATTATGCATAGCACTGTACTGTTCATTTTAAATTGTTGTCACGGCAGCCAAACCCAAGTTTGCTGGTTCCGGGATTGAAGCAGCCCCGAGTAAGTATGCATGAGTTGTTCCTCGGTTATTGCCGAGCACGTATGATATACGCATATGCAAAATTTAAAAATTATTATATCAAACTACAAAAGCGTCTTAATTACATTGTCAGTATTATTAGTATATGTGTATCAGTCTTTCTATAAATAAATGAACGGTTGTTGTCCTTAAATGGGTTCTTTTCTCAGTCAATTGTTCGTTCGCTTCAATAGCCCTTCAAATAACGACTTGGAGCTTGTATTTCTATTAAGTAGAGAAGTCAAAGCGGACGAAGAAGTGTTCCGGTTGTGCGATCGAAGATTTGTCGACGACTGCTCTCGGGACCAGCTGATACTGTTCCTTGAACTGGAACGCCCATTTGACTGCTGCTGGCCAGTAAGAGGGGTTAGAGAGCTCAACGTTGCGCCAATGTTCTGAAGATTCGCCGAACTTCCAGGGAGAGAGGTCGACATATTGGTGTGGATATGAGACAAAGTGGGCCTTCTGCCGTTAGGTGAACCAGGCAAACTCGGAGCATTGTAATCAGGTGCAAAATCGCCACCAGGCACGGCACCACCGTTTTGATTTACAGCCGTCGAATAAGACGGAACTCGAGAAAGAACTTGGACGTCGATTTCCGGTGAATCCAGAGGTGAAGATTGGCCGGAGCGTATAGCTCTTGAAAAATAATCGTTTGGAACAGAGCTTCCCGGCGTGTTAACACCGGACCCAGCATTACTGCCACCAGCACTGCTACCAGCGGACCGATTCTGATAGTTTTCTAGAGCACGAAGACCTGCGGTCAGTTGGCTGCGCTGGTGATTGTCCAAAGAAGTCATACCAAGTGTACCTGTGTGTTCATTGCTTTGGTCGATCGAGTTCCTTCGCGAGGCGGAACTGTACCCCGGACTGCTCTCTCCACTGTGTGTGGGAGAATTAGCTGTTGACGTAGGGATTTCGTTCCATAAGCGATCATAAATGTGATCACTGTATGTGGGAGGAGCATTGATGTCAATTCCCTGAAATTCGCCCTCATCATCCCCATTCGCAGTTGCAGCCCCTGAAGTTCCGTTGTTGAAGAGCAACTCTTCCTCTGGTTCGTGCCCTGGATATGAGACCGCCATCGGATCCGCAGAAGACACGTTGATGCTTGGAGAAATAAACAAATACAGTGGTAATGAGGCGCGTAGTTCTGAAGTGTGACCATCGGGGTTGATTAGAGAAATTCCAAATTTGAGTTTGTGGGAAACTTTGATATTGGCACCAATGTGGCAATCCTGTCTACATTTGGTTAAGCTGGATGGGATTTCGACGTTTTCGAAAAACCGCCATTGGTCTTCAGTTGATTGAGACGGGTCCACGGCTATTTTCCTTTTGGACTCCAAAACTACCGCCTCTCCATTATATATAGACCCGGATGGCGTTGCCAAGGTAGTGAACTCGACTAACTGCGTTTTCATAGAGCCCAGCTTGAGACCTTTTAACAAGGGTATCAGTAAAAAATTAACCGTACAATGGGAGCCAATTGCAACCGCCTTTGTGGGCGTTTCGACGGAATACTCTACCTTGTTTGGCCATCGATTTTCAATCGACATTGTTTGGGTGAGATCGAAAGAATCAGCTCCAATTGTTCGAACAATTCGGAGTAACTTTCGACTATGCAGATTATTGGAAAATCTCCCGCGTTCTACGACTGCATGGAGCCGATAGACAATAGACCCTTGTTCCATACCCTCGACTGATTCTGGTGTGTCCCCGGGAATAACCAGCTCGAACGGTAGCTCCATCTGGGTTACTGCATTAGCTTTGCTAGTATTGTTGTATGATGATGAGAGTGCCGCGAGGTTCGTAGAGGAGGTGGTTCGCGAGCCCATTGGGCTGCTAGAGGGGGAGCTTCTATTGGAAGCAGCGCCATTGTTAAGAAGGTTACCAAAATCGTGCTCATAAAAAGGCTTTTCGTACTTGATGGGTTTGGTGATCATGCCCCTAGAGGTATTTATATGATCAATCCACTTCAGTTTCATGGTCCCTATGAGCTTGAGTGTGATTTTCTTTATGCTTGTCGGATCGGCCACTGAGACTGTTACGTTCCCTTGTAGCAGATGAGACGAAGCATCCTCCGGAGACCCTCTCAACAGCACCACATCTCTATCTGTGGAGGTTACACTATTAAAAATAGCGGTTAGTATATCTTCCGATCTGTATATAAAGTTTGCGTCACTTACTTGATCTCGACATGGCTGCTAAAACTCTGGTTCCGCTTGAGAACCATCTTGACTCAAAAGTATATTAATTAGAGGAAAGTATTGTGTTGTATCGTCCAAAAAATACACACACACAATCTAAAACTGTTGTTTCGCCTCCAAAAAAATAACGGTTAGAATGTAGATAATAATATTATTATAATTGACGTCGAAAAAAAAAAAAAAAAAAAAAAAAAACTGTCGGGCCCTAGGTACGGTTATATATAAGCCCCTTCCGAAATGCGTCCCATCTCCGTTGCTCTTGCAGATTTTAGCCTTCCGGGATAATAAAAAAAAAAAAAAAAATTTAATTTTCACCATCAGTCACGTGGCTGGCGATAACTTTTAGGGACGAGTAAAGACAACCCCCACCACGACGATTTTTTTTTTTTTTCTCTTCTCTTTTCACTCTGTAAGCACGGTCATAGCCGAATGAGACAGCAACTCGGATATATCCAGGTGAGAAGGCTGTTACAGGGGATTTGTAGCACGAAAATTGGGTGTTGGCATTCAGATTCTGCTGTAATTTCTTTTTTCCCAGCTTTGTTGACTTTTTTAATTAAATTTTTCCGAAGCCCCACCGGAAGAGGCTCGCGCGAGCCGGCCAATCAAACGGCTAGAGCATGTCCCATCTTTTCTACCCTGGCCCTCCGAGGAAAAAAGCAATTATGTGTCACTAGCTATCAGTAGGGCTGTGTCAGCGCTATCGACCCGGTGCCACCCTAGCAGATACGGAAAGATCCATATGCACGGTGATAGCACGTGAGGTGAGACCAATTAGGCCTTCTCGGGTAAAAGCAGATAAAGGTGGTACGAGAGATGAGACTGGTTGTTTCTCTTTCCTTTTTTTTAGCCGCTACTACACGGTGCTTCTTTTTTACCCTAACAATCAAACCCCATAGCCTCCTGCAGAGACTGTTTTTGGCGTGAAAGGAAGATCTGCAAGCGTTTGTGTTTTGCTTCTCTCCTAGCGGCCACTTGTAGGGCATTCTTACCGTCCTTCAGGAACGGATGACCCCCACCCGACTTTGTCACATCGAATGTGATTCTTGTGAAAAGGCTGGTATTTCCGTGAGATCTAGACTAGACTAGTATGTCTGCGATATCAATCCCAGATTGTCTACATTGCGCATAAGGTTGATGGTTGTCTAGGGTTCCGTGACGTCACTGCAGCTCGATTAAGTTGATCGGCGATGGATCGGCTATTGCAATTAATATAATAAACTTTAAACCGAACTAGCCGTGTCATCACCGGGTCTCTCTGCGCTTTTAACTCTTTTCTGGAGGGGTATGGGATTGGTATGGTGTGATTACTCGGGTGACTCCCCGAAAAAAGGCAGATAATCGGTACTGCAAGACCAACTGGACTTCTGCTTCTCTTCCAGCAAAGAAGGCCGTGCGGAGGGCGATTGCCTCCAGTAGTTTTTTTTTTTTTCCCCGAAAGAATTAATATAGCTCTACGAGGCCAGTTGTGTGTGCTTCTTTTTTCGGAAAAGGAAGGCCACCCGCAAGGCAGTTGTCTCCGGCGGCTTCTTGTTTTGAAATGACCCAAAAAAAATATGGCCAATTGTGCTTTTGCTTTCTTTTTTTTTTTTGTCTAGAAAGTAAGACCGCCTGCAGGACGATTACCTCCAGCACCTTGTTTTATGATGCTGGGAAATATAGCTCTATGGGTCTTTCGATTGCTTTTTGTTGTCGTAACTAATTGGGTAGGACTGCAACTAGGCACAGCGCTCAGCTATCTGAGATCGTGGCAGCCGTACTGGCGGATTCTGGGCGAATAACTGTAAATTAGAGCACTGCTTTTATAAAACTAATTATAATCCCAAAGGAATAACAAAAACCAATTATATGAGTTCATCTTACGCTATTGCAAGTTCTGTTTATTTAGCGAGAAGTTGCCATCGGAAGCCGCACGCATAAGCATACGCATGCAGACGAGGTGGCTGCGGCATGCTGCAGACCGGGCCGGTCCGACATAAACTCCGATCCCAACATGAAAATGTTCCAGGGTATTGGTTTCAAGTAGTTGCAATGCTTTTGGCGAAGGTAACCATGCCATTATATTGCAATATTGACGAATTAAAACAAAAATTTAATTTAAAAAATTAACGCATATGCACACGCGAGCATGCGCAAATTCAAATTCGTCGCGATCGATATCGACGCGATCGCGACTGCAAAAATGATTCGACCCAGGATCGAACTGGGGACGTCCTGCGTGTTAAGCAGGTGCCATGACCAACTAGACCATCGAACCGAAGATGCCACTATAAAATTGCATGCTCTATCTCATGTCACTAGCTCTTTACAAAAAAATCGCCAAAAACCGCGCCCTTTTTCGGCTTTTCAAGGCAGACTTAGTAGTCGGAAGTTCTCAGCGACCCAAGATACTCGTCAGCGCTAAAGTGGAGGATGAAGTGTTGGAATTTTTTGTATAATTATTGAATTCACCATCAATTGAATGGATGTGATATATATTATATTAAGTAAACGCGTAATCATGGCTCACGGGCTCTTATAAACGCTGAATAAATTAGATTAAATGAAAATTCGACTTTTTAAGTCATTAGATGATATTGGATAAAGGCAAAAGACTCTGGCTGACCAGTGCAACCAAACTGGTAGACAACTGCAATGTACTAGTTAAGATTGTGGCCTCTATTACAACCACCTCCGCTTGTATGTCCCCGATTTGCAATGACAATTCATGTCTTACTATTACACCTCTTAACGAGTTTCATGGACACTCCAATGGGTATTTACAGGAAATGGAGCATCTTGCATATTGTGGACTGTAGAATTCATTATGCTTCCTGTAGCACTGAGGATTCGGCAGTTTCAGGATCCAAAATCATATGCATATGTATGGAATTAATGAAGTGAAAATTAAAAAGAATCATGTGGGGCGAACCACAGCCCGTAGAAAAGGTGGTTCAAACCCTCTCTCCACACAGAGGATATTTGATGGCGACAACGATTCACGGCCATTTATACCATTCATCATGCTTATCATTTTATTTGGTGGCTGGGATCCACAAACTCAGATAGTATTCATAGAAGGTTATGTTAAGTTTCTTGTCGACCATCTCTGTTGTAAAACGGGAGTTATCGGACCATGAGATAATTATGTTGGTGGAACGATATATACCTTCTAAATCAGCCTACTCACATATTTGACATCACGCCACTTAGATTACCCTACATTCTCATGGTGGCTATATATATTTCACTTCTCTTTTGGTCTCTCATTCCCTAACTAACCTTTTGTCTTTGTTTGTTAGGTAAGAGAGACGTTTTTATCTAAATTACTTTATATTAATCGAACTAACCTTTTGTCTTTGTTTGTTAGTCACTCAGTAATCTCTTCGTAACAGCCGCTTGAGAATCTTTTCAAGATGTCTATTGATGCAACTGTTCTCAGATTACAACAATCTCTCCGATATAAGATTTTGTCCGGAGGTATGACATGGAATGACATCGGTTTAGAGAAAAAAGGTCTTCACAATTGTACATCTCATCCGTTTTCCAACATGCTATTACTAAAGTATGCGTACAGCCTATGGAGTAATATTCTAAGATGATGGTGTATGGTATTTGTTTGTCCTTCTATAAATATATGCATAGATGCACTTGATTCAG
>JAJLUR010000061.1:15826-35826 GCA_030674225.1 Blastobotrys terrestris | reverse complement strand
CCATCCTCATACCAGCACCACCGTTCCCTCAATTCCTTGGCTCTCACATTCCTCATTCAATTTCTTGCTATATTTTATTATTATTCCTCATTTCTCTGACCGTTTAATCTGCCGCCGGAATTCCGCTGTCTCTTTTTCCGACGGCCCCAAAAAGAGAAACCCGAAAATCCTCCGCCGCACCCAGTGGAGATCATCGAACCCCGTGTAAATAACCCTGAGTTTCCTTATATACTGTATACATTCCCCCCCACTACGCTCTCCCCTCTGCTCTCTTTTCACATACGCACACAAAAATCATGAAGTCTGCTGCTGATAAACTCAAGACCGATCTGGCCAATGATCTCAACGTCAAAGTCGCAGCTATCGATGCAGATGGTATCTTACGTGGTAAGATTATCTCGAAGGATAAATTCCTCTCCATCATTGACGATGGGTTCGGCTTTTGTGGCGTCCTCTATTCCTGGGATATCATAGACACTCCCTACGACTTGTCTAGTTCCATCTCCGCCTCTCAGGGCGGCTATAGAGACTTGAAGGCAAAAGTGGACCTTTCCGCAATGTACAGAATTCCGTGGGAAAACGATATTCCTTTCTTCCTCCTCAAAATCCACGACCCAGAAACAGATGCCCCAATGCCTCAATGTCCGCGCGCTCTCTTGGCCCAAATCTGCGACAAGTTCGAATCATCATCCATTGAAGGCGTTCCAATGGCCGGCTCAGAACTCGAGTTCTACCATTACAGAGAAACTGCAGAATCCGTGGCAGAGAAAAACGGCTTGAATCTCAAGCCCTTAACCCCTGGTATGTTCGGCTATTCCATTCAAAGGCCTACCCTGAATCAAGACTATTTTTATGAAATCCTAAACACTTGTACCAAACTGGGGGTCACACTCGAAGGATGGCACACCGAAACGGGACCAGGAGTCTTCGAAGCTGCGTTGGCTTATTCCTCCGCCAGGCAAATCGCAGACAGAACTGCCCTCTTCAAACTGGTCTGCAAATCTCTCGGCCCTAAATATGGCATTCTTCCTTGTTTCATGGCCAAACCTCAACAGGGAATGCCTGGTAATTCCGGCCATATGCATCTCTCCATTCTCGACAAAAAGACCGGGGAAAATCTCTTTGCCAGAGATGTGCCTGATCCAAACCCGCAATGGGAAGATATTAAGCACCTTTCAGATATTGGTCGTCACTTCTTGGCCGGAATCCTTGAAGGCCTTCCCGATATCATGCCCTTAATGGCGCCAACCATCAATTCCTACAAACGTTTGAATGAGAGTTTTTTCGCCCCAATAACTGTCTCCTGGGGACTCGAGCATCGTATTGCGTCAATTCGTTTAATCGCACCACCAGTATGCTCTAAAAAGGGAACTAGACTGGAGATTCGTACCCCGGGTGCCGACGTTCACACTCATTATGCCTTTGCAGCCTTATTGGCTTTGGGATTACGAGGTATCGAGAAAAAGACCCTACTCACTATTCCACCGATGGGCGATGAAGACTCTTCCAAATTCGCTAGGTTGCCAAAGTCCCTGCAGGATGCAACTGACAAATTTGCTGCTAAGGATTCGTTGGCTCGAGAAGTCTTGGGTGACGCATTCGTGGATCATTATGCAGGTACGAGATATCATGAAATTAAGGAATGGAATGACGCTGTCACTAATTGGGAAGTTACTAGATACATTGAGACTGTTTAGATATGTATATATCTAGATTAAATATTGTTTTTCGTTATTCAAAAAGGCGTTCTTGGTCCCTTTTCTTTATTGCACCGAGATTTCAAGGATTTGCTTTCTTTTATAACACATTATAATCATCGAATAATCATTAATAGATATATACATACCACCATATGTACCATTAGAAAAGTTTTTATTATTATTATTGTCCATATCTTCTAAGTGGTTTCATCAGTAGCAGGCTTGTTAACTTCGTCTTCCTTTTTCTCATCCTTATTCGGACTACTAACAGGAGTGTTTTCAATTTCAACAACTTCTGTGTTTTCTATTGTGTCCTCCTTAGGCGATGTTAAGGTCTTTTCCGACGTAGCAGAATCTCTCAGCTCTGCGCTGTTACTTTTGCTAGGACTGCTATTTTCCTTTATCTCAGCCTTCAAAGCTTTCAAGTCAAAACTACCTTGTGATCGATTCTTTAACTGCTGAACTTTTCGTGCCCGGCGTTCAGCCAATTTACTACCACCGGATGCACTACTAAGACTTCCAGGTCTTCGGTAATCGCCGTTACCAGAAGCTCCGCTCCGTAGTTCTTCGAGTAGTTTTCTAGCCCTGCCTCCAACGTCGTCATCGTCATCATCACCACGATTAGCATTACTGTTGGAGGTGGAAGTGGCAGTTGCAGTTGCTGCTTCTGTCACATTTCCAGTAGTTGAAAGTGCCGGCTCTGATGCAATGGAGCTGCTCCTTTCTAAATCTCCCGAGGGGTTAGAATCTTCAGGGATGTTCAGCTTGGTCAAGCTGTTCTCAGCAACTTCAGCTGGGGTATCTTCTGGTTTTTTATCTTCATCTTCGGCAACATCAACGACTTCAGAACCTGCCTGCTTAGACGTTGAAGGATCAGTGCTTTCCGACTTCCGTTTGTCACCTTCCTCGGCTCCTCGTTCCTCGCCTTCTTCAATCTTAATCTGAGGAATATCGTCTTTGATCTCTTCTTCATTACTGTTTTGAATAAGCGCTCGTCGGTGTTCAGCCATGGTTCTTCTCGCAGCGGCTCGTCTACGAGCTGATCTCGCATCTCCAGATGGCCCCGCAGCTTTTAACTTCTCCAGGAGATTGTCCATAACAGATTGATTTCCAGCAGATTCATTACTACTTTGGCTTTGGGTCGACGGGCTAGCGCTGAGATTACCAGATTCCAATTGGCTGGTCTTCTTTGGTGCCTCTCGTAGTCGCTTCTGTGCTTCGTATGCTCTATTTTCTCTTTCACGTTGTAAGTTTTCTTGTTTCGCACGTTGAAACTCTGAAACAAAAAATGTGAACTTGCTGAAAAAGGTTGAAGAAGCCGTACTGTCTGAGGGATCTTCACCGAAGTATTTCATCAGCTTATTGAACTCTGAAACAGTATTGTTCAGTTGATCGCTGAGATATTCTCTCTTCTTTCTAGCTTCCGGTAGCGCAGATAGAACAACCGATAACACCGTGTCTTGAGGATGGAACTTTGTCGGATCACTCAAATTACCAATGTCAACTGATGTTTGTACATTTTTGATCATTTGCATAAATTCCTGTCCATCAGTCTTGATCTGTTCGATAGATAACTTGGATGCGTCCATGGCATCCTTCAGATCATCGCAGAATTCTTCTAAATGCGGGAATGAAGTTCTAACAATCTTTTCAACGTAATGCAAAAAGGTCATTGTATTCTTATCGTCCTTAGTGAACGCCAGTCGTTGCAATGTGCTGAGCTTGAACCCGTTGGCTTGCTTAGATGAATCATTCATGTAATTACCAACAGCTAAAATGATTTCCAGAATCTCCTTCAAGTTCTTGGACTGCCGAACTTTGTCACATGCGTTGTCTATTTGCCGTAATTTCTAAAATGCGTTAGCAGAATCATTCAAAAGTTGATTCCCTGCTTCAAACTTACCTTAACCAAATCGTCGTATTCCTTTTCATATGTAGTGATAACAAGCAATGCTCTCATCCTAGCTTTCCAGTAGTGTTGCAAATTATAGCAAAGCTTCAAATAAATATGATCGGCTCTAGCCAATTCAGACGGATCCTTTTCAGGTTTCTCGTTAAGTGCTTCTTCTCCTCGTGTCCAGTCCGTTGAATACGGTTGAAAATTCTTTGCAAGATTGATCGTAACTTCGGTCAGCTCTGGTCTAGCTAGAAATTCCAAGACATTGATATTCTCCAAAACGTCCACTGAGCATAATAACACCTTGAGAACTAGCTCGTCCACCGTCAAGTTAGAAAACATATGCAAGTTAATTCCAAATTGTTGGGAAATGTCTCGTGCAAGGAAAGCCACTTTTTCTTGCTCTTCCTTCTTCTTCTTTCCCATAAACTTTTTGATCTCCTTAGCTGCGAAGATCTTTTCAACCTCTTCAAACACACCTTCCTTATGCAATATATCAGCCAGCGTAGGTTCGTTATCAGCCCAAACTGTATGGTCCACACTTTCCAGTTTCTCCCAATGCATCTGTTTAAGTTTCCGCTTAGGTCTAATACCCAGCTTGAACTGGGGACTTTGAACTGCGGGGCTTCCAATAACTGGTGTAGTGGATTGACTCGAACCACCACCAGGCGGTGGTGGAGGTGGTGGCGGTGCGCCTCCTTTGAAACCACCAGGAGGAGGCGGAGGTGGTGGAGGTGGTGGCGGCCCCCCGCTGAATCCTCCTGGAGGTGGCGGCGGCGGTGGTGGTGCCGCACCATTGAATCCTGGAGGTGGAGGAGGAGGTGGTGGTGGTGGCGCTCCATTGAATCCTGGAGGCGGAGGAGGAGGTGGTGGTGGTGCTGCTGCTCCATTGAATCCAGCTGGTGGCGGTGGTGGTGGAGGCGGCGGTGGCGGTCCGCCGGAGAACGTTGCAGTAGAAGTGTCCTTCTTCTGAACAGTATCCACATCTTGAGGAAGGTTTTCATTTTCAACATTGTTGGAAACGGCATCATCATCAGATTGAACTTTGGCCACCTTCTTTGTAATGTCCGCCAAAAACGGTGCAGCCTTCAATTTGTCTTGCTCATTAGGACCAGTTGTGTTATCAAGGTTCTCTTGATAAGACAGTGACGTCTTTCTCTTGCCAACAGTAACCAACTTGGCCTTTTCAGGAACCGCGTCATTGAGAACATTGAGATCAGGTGAAAGACTACCTTTGCTTGTGGCGACACTGTTAGTTGCTGATTCATTATTTTTCATTTCATTTCTCAACGAAGCTTCAACATTGAATGACTTGGCCACGTCGCCAGACTCTTCTTGAAGTTGCTTGAGGCGCTTCATTCTCAGTAGTCGCTGTTCATATAGATCAGCGCGAGCACTTTCTGAAAGCGTGCCCTCATTCGGCAAGTCGCCATCCTTGACTTCGTCTTGGAAATCAAAGACTTCAAGTTCTCGTGCTTGCATTTGTAACGACTCCATTTTATCTCGAAGTTCACGTAGTCGCGGGCTTGGTTCAACTTCCATGGATCTTCCTTCAAGCTTATATTCTGTTTTCTTGCGAGCCAATTGAGCTTCCAACTTGTTGGCCAATTTTTCTCTATTGATGATACCAGTTTGAGTTTCTGGTTCTGCACCAGACTGAGCTGCACGTTCACGCTCTTTGAGCATTAAGTACAATTCACGAATTTCTAATTCCCTGTTTTGCAACTCAGTAACATGGCCCTTCTTCAGGTCTTCCAATTCGCCTTGTAAGTTATCGTTATTACGTCTCAGCAGATTGAGCATTTGATTGGCTTCGTCCAATTGCTTTTGTAATCGGCCAACCATTCCGTCTGCGCCTAGATTCACCAAATATCTCATGTGCTCTCGTTCTGCATTTGCTTCTTGTACCGTCCTAGCGGCCTCCTTGCTTTCCAGTAGTGCACGCTTGGCTTGATCATCTGTTTGCAGCCGGTCAAGTAAATTCTGAACAGAAAAGTTCATGATATTAGCCAAATCCATATCGGGTGATATTCTGTCCATAACCACGTGCGACAGCAGAGCATCGACCAATTGAAACATCCGAGCACCTTCATCGGTGGGATCCTCACGAACAAGTAAAAAATGCTGCATGGCAGAAAGGAAATAGCCTTCCGCGGATGTGCCCTTAACGCGAGACCAGATTTCCGACGTGATTTCACTAGGGTTATCCATATTTTTAATATCTTCCTCCCTTTCAATACTGAGAAGATCCTCGTAGTCCAATGCGGCAGCTTCGTCATACTTCCTGATTTGCTCATTAATGTGTTCATACTTGAATTGTTGCATTTTTGCTGCAATCCTAGGAAGGCCGGAGGCCTTTAGTTGCGATCTCAAGTGGATTCGTACTTTTAACTCCGGCGATCCTTGAACAATGACATTGACTAGAAAGAGAGTCGATAATGCATATTCCATCAACAGACTTTCCATTCCAACACCGCCAGTACGATATTCCTCACTTGCGCCTACCATTGAGCCCATCTTTCCTCTACCATCCAAAGTCTGTTCCACCATCCTCATCCACGACTCGAAGCGTCCAAGGTCACCGATATGGCCCTTCATTGTGTCCAACGAGGACAGCACTTGGTGGTGACCCGTAGGCTCTTGCCAATGGGCGAGAAAAGTGAGCACATCAGTAACCAGTTTACGAGTCGACAGACGAGGAGAAATGAGTGAACGAACAAGTGCTGGGACACATTTTGTAGTTTGGACGGCGTGATCGGCGCCATCTTTCAAATTGAGTAATGCCTTCAAGCATTTGACCAAGTCATATTCTCTATCCAAAACTTCTTCATTCCAAGAATTTCTATGGTTAATATGCGATAAAACTGTTGAAATGGCGACTTGACCCTGAGCTTCAATGAATTGCTGAACCCAGCCGACAGGTTCTGTTCTCAATGATACCCAGAGGTTACCCAATTGTTTCGCAGAGATGGAGTTGTCCATGAGTTTCCGTACATACCATTCAGGAGTATTTTCATCAGATTTCGTTAAATTTTGGGCACGCTTCTTTTCGTTCTGGAACTCCGTTAATGCATCTTGATGGATAAGCATCCATTTTTTGGAGATTGGGTATGATAACATTTGCTTTTTGGCTGCCTCAGGTAGACTTTTGAAATCACGTTTATTCTAAAAACGGGCGCAAGTTAGCTAAAAAAAAAGAGAGAGAGAGACAGAGAGGACTTACCATAAGCTCTAGAAACATAGCATCCACTACGGCGTCGTTATCAGGCCGTTCCAAGTTAAAGTCGTTAGCCTGAACCATAGCGTTGATTGTTGATTTTGAAGCTTTATGAGACGCTACAGACAGCGTGTCGTCATCATAGGAATAGGAAGAGTTCCGGGACGATGGAAAACTATCCTGATTCTCGATTGACCGCGATCTTCTATGAGTGGTTGTCGAGGGAGAGTCGGAAGAATTCGAATAGACCGATGATTTCGGGTCAAACTTAGAGTGGGTATCCTTTCCATCTTTATCCTTTTGCTGATGCTGCTGTTGATGGTGAGAGGAAGGAGGGGTGAAGCTAGTCGTGGACGGGTCTTTAGATGGAGTTGACTTGTTGCTATGTGTACTGTGCTTTCGAGGAGGTAAAGGGGGGATTGGTCCAGATATTAGAGTCTGTGGTTGAAAGGACGATGAGGAATCCGAGCGCTTAGGTTCCGAATGGTGATTATTTCCATTTGCTGGGAGATAATTTACCGGAATCGGGCTCTTAGACTTTGGCGGGATCGAGTCGTAGGGTATTGAAGAAATTGACGGAGTGATAGACGGAGTAGGATGTAGACCGGAGGCAATGGAACTGTGCGAGGTGGTTGGCTCCAATCCGTGACTATTATTAGCACCACCACCACTGCCCCCAGACTTTGTCTTGGAAAGCTTTTTAAACGACAGTTTGACGGTATGAAAAAGCTAGATGCACAAAGCAGAACGGGGTGGAAAGTCTACTCTTTCTTTTGGTTCCTTCTCTTTCCTTTCTCCAATTCAGAATCTATGGTGATAAATAGAAAGAAGGTAATAAAGAGGAGAAGAAGGAAGAAGTAAAAATATGTATATCAGGTGAGTCTATTTTCCAACGTGTGCTCAAAAAATAATAAGTGAAGAGTGTGGTGGAGTTTTCAGGAGAATAAGAATTAGGTTGTGAGATTGGGAACACACAACACAAAAAAAAAAAAAAAAGAGCAGTACTAATAATAAAGAACGCGGCAAGCGGCTGTTGCAGTATTAATATTAATTAAAAGTGCGTAAAGGCGAAAGAAAGAAGTAGAATATAATAGAAATCTGATATGTTGTGTATGAGACGTGGGTGTATTTTTTCATGTCTTTCATCTATTTGCTTCCTATATACATGTATTCCGTGATGAAACACAAAGAGAGTTTGCTCAGACACACATACTTTGAGAGTAAGAGGGGGTTATGATGATGATGCTTTCGATTGTGGTTTGTTGTGAGTTTTGTTCACACGTTTGTACTTGCGAGGATCTTTCCGACTCATTCGCACTCGATCTCTGGTACCCTTCCCTCCTTCCCAGAAGGCTGAATGGCGGGCTGCAAACGAATGGCGACAGAAGGCACAGACGTCAGATGCATTTTGCTCTCGAGAGCATTTACCACAGATCATGCGTTGGGCCCGTTCACTAGGGTGATCAGCTTCCTCATCATGGCATTTGTCGCATGGGTACACCTTGGAGCAGCAACTGAATCTGAACCACCGGGTGGACTTTTTGTAATGAGAGCAAGTTCCATCGTCCGGTAGTGGTGTGCCACCAGTGATTCCGAGGCTTTCCTTCTTTGGCTTCTTGGTTCTCAGTTTGAGTTGTTCGCCGTTGATACCGTCAGCATCGTTGAGATACTCAAATCTGAACTCTGCGATATACATTGTCATGCGAATGTGGCATTGGCGGCAATGCTCGTTGCATGTTTTGGCCACCTCCATCTTACGGAATGACGAAGGGAAAGTTGTTGAGCAATTTGCACAGGTTGGAACGAACGAACACGCCGCCAGCATGTTGAAGGGAGTGCAACCATGAAGGTCCAAAAATCCTGCCCTGTCGTTATGAGCATGAATAATGTCCTTTCGAAAGGCGGCTGCCAGAGTGGCGTTGCATTTGCTGCACATGACGCCTACAGGCTTAGACTCTCTTCCATAAGGAGCAGATGCAATGTTCATTAGATCGTTATAGTTTTTGCATTTTGTGCATTTGACCACGAGATTGAGTGACTGACATTCCAAAAAGTCGATGTTAGTTAGCCTGATGTCTGGCAGGTATAGAGCTGTTCCCCGGGGGTCGAGTGGCGGGAGTTGTAGCGGAGAGTCATAGATTTCCTCTTCTTCTTCTTTCTCTTCAGGTTCGTTGTCCTTTATCGATAACGTTTTTGCGGCGCCTGTTAGCTCGAGAATCTTCTGCTTCTCCTGTTGACTCAAATTCTGCATTTTCTCTTCACTGTCCTTTTCTGGTTCCATTGATGGCTCTACATCCACGCCCGTTGTGGTTTCTGGTTGGTCCTGCTGCGGCTCGATAGCATAGGTGTAGCTGCTGAGTTCTTCAGACGGAAGAATGAGCTGTTCAATTTCCGTAGTAAGATAGTTCAACAGGGCCAGCAATGACCATTTGCCCTTCGTTTCCTCAGCTTTTCTGTTGAAGTTTTCCTCCACATTGCGCCCACAGATATCGTCCACACTGGGGATCGTGATCCGCGCAGCGGTGATGCCATAGGAAGACGGAACATAGAGGAGGGCTCGAAAGGAGCCGAACAATTCATGAGGTAAGATTTGTGAGTTTTCAGGGGTATGGACCGTGACTGAGAAGGTTGCCCCGTCGCTGGCGTCAGAAAACAACACAACCCCGTCTTTCAGACGATGCTTCATCATTTGGATCTGTCTTTCCCGTTCCACTTTAACATGCGCCGGGACAAATGTTTGTGAAGCTCTTGGGTTATATGAGCCACCATTCTGTTTCTTCTGTTGGGGTCTTTTTTTGTCGTCGTCTCTTTTCCTTTCTGGTTTGCCCGTTTTGGCTTTATCTTTAGCATCAGAAGAAGACGAAGGACCGCCCTTGATGATTTTGATAGTCTGTTGCTTTTCTCTTGTCAGAAACTCCTCCAGCCGCTTATCCAGCTGCAGGGTCATGTTCATTAGCGACAGCTTGCCCAAGTTCTCCTGTGCAATTTCCCTGAACCCAACTTCGACGTTGCCCGAATAGCCCTTGGGGATGTCGTCGTTCTTGACCGAGATCCACGGGGCGGTTTTGGGGTAATCTTCTGGAACAAACAGATCGAATTCCAAGAAATCGAGTTCAAACGGGAAGTCAGGATCCGACGGTTTCATCGACAGAGAGAAAACCGTATTGTCTGATGAGCCCTTGCTCGACGGGTATCCTTTTTTCAACTGGTTGATCTCTGTCAATCGGGCATTCTTTGGCTTGGGTTTCTGGACAACTCGTTTTGGATCCCGCGGCCGAAACCTGCCGCGATTGTTATTTGTCCTCCTCGACGATTGCGCCTCGCCGTTGGCCTGCGTATTGTGGCTGGCCCCAGACGCTTCCTGACTGCTCATGCTGACAATAATTTTGTTTTTCCGTCTTGAGCCTCATGAGTTTTTTTATAGCATTGGGATCGATGGTGAGTCAAGGTGACGGAGTGTGGCGCTGAGATCTAGACTGGAGGTAGTGCGTTTGCACCCCAAGAATTGTAATAGTAGCGGTAGCGTGTGTACTAGTATATCACTGCTCATTACGCTGTTGGTAGTAGCGTGCTCTTCAAGCGGGAGCTCGTTTCCAGAACAAAGTCAAAAGCATTCTCCTGTGGCTAAGCGTAGCGTGTGTCTGTGGCTGTTGCCGTGGTAATAAGCCGTATTGGCATGTTCACGGTCAATTGTGGTGACTTGGGAATGGCTCGTAGGTGTTTTCTTATGGGTATATATATACAACATTAACCTGCAAGGTATGAACCCAAGTCATTCGGTGTAGTTATGAGTGCATAGATATAGAAGTGCATACATACCATAGCTTCATTAGTCTATAAACATGCTTCGCAGAGCTGTGCATATGCATACCGTTTTTTGCTTCTTTTTGGAGAGAAAACGAAATATGCATATAATTGCCGCACAGTTCTGGCCCTGAGACCTTTACAGTACGTTACGGGGCCTACCGTAGCCTAGGGTTGTTGTTTTCCACTTTGTACACTCTGTAGCCATCCGCCAAATGGATTAGAAGTTAGTGTGTATGATCTCAAATCTAGCTAGTAGCTATGCAGTGTCCCGCATATATATGCATCTAGCTATGCGCGCGGGGATCCCTAAAGCCAGCTACGATGCATTAGCTATGCAACCCACAGCCAATTGAGCACCCTGCATATATGCATATACGCATAAGGTGTCTTCACGGTAGCTTATTTAATTTGATCTTATTTTGTTTATAGACCAGCACATGGCCAAAGGTAGCAGGGCAATACGCAGACCCCGTGTAGCCTCCGGCGGCTTCTTTTTTCTCCGAAAAGAAGCAAAAAAGGTAGCTCTGCGAGGCAATTCTAGTGCTTTTGCTTCTTTTCTAGAAAAGAAGGCCGCCCGCAGGGCAATACACCGACACCGTAGGCCGTGTGCCTCCGGCGGCTTCTTTTTTCTCCGAAAAGAAGCAAAAAAGGTAGCTCTGCGAGGCCCCACCAGTGCTTTTGCTTCTTTTCTGGAAAAGAAGGCCGCCCGCAGGGCAATACGCAGGCCTGTGTAGCCTCCGGCGGCTTCTTTTTTCTCCGAAAAGAAGCAAAAAAGGTAGCTCTGCGAGGCAATTCTAGTGCTTTTGCTTCTTTTCTGGAAAAGAAGGCCGCCCGCAGGGCAATACGCAGACCCGGTGTAGCCTCCGGTGGCTTCTTTTTAGCTCTGCGAGGCAATTCTAGTGCTTTTGCTTCTTTTCTAGAAAAGAAGGCCGCCCGTAGGGCAATACGCAGACCCGATGTAGCCTCCGGCGGCTTCTTTTTAGCTCTGCGAGGTCAGTGCTTTTGCTTCTTTTCTGGAAAAGAAGGCCGCCCGCAGGGCAATACGCGGGCCCCAGCAGCTACACAGGATGCCACACAACTTGGTCTTCCTGCTGTTCGCACTTTTATTACTCAAAACCGCTGCTGTTTCGACATTCTTCCGCCAAACCACCCACACACACCCTCAAGACCATACATCCGGATCTAGCTATATATCTGCACGTACACGCACCGATCAGCTCGCAGCCGTGCTAGGCCCCGCAGAGCTATCTTTTTGGCCTCTTTTCGGAGAAAAAAAAAAGGACTCAAACCGCCGGAGGCACACACGTGACCACACGATCTGTCAAAGCCGAGAAACTGTTGAAAAAAATCCAGGGCACCGAAGGTTGGGGCGGACGATCAGCCTGTGAAGAAAAAGCAAATGCTTCCGCAGAACAATCACATGAAACCAGAAAGATGATATCATATTATTGGGACTCAGTCACGCTCTAAACACTTCACCACCACAGAACCAACCCACTCCACCTCAACTTAGCTATCTTCATATCGCATTGCACATACATCCATCTACCCACCCCTCTACACCTCTCCATCAACATACAAATTCGTCTGCCTGTATATCTTAATAATACTCTCTCACTTTCCCTCACCCTTTGATCGCTACAATCGGACCGTTGCCTCCGCGCGCGCGCCCGGGAAAACCCCACAAAAATATTTCAGTCTGAGCCGCACCAGCCATCATCATCGGCGATTTCTATCGGCTCCTCCTGGGACCTATTGTGACACAAGCCTCGGACAGCGCAGCTGCTCCCAGCGCCACCGGACAAAATGTGAAATCGGGCCGACCAGCCTGGCGCTGTTTTGTGCCTCGGCTCAACAGCGTTTCTGGCCCATAGTGTACTCCGCATTCGAGCGAAAGCATATAAAAGCAACCCGAATCGCACACCTTCCTTTGCCTCTCCACACTTTGTTATTTTTTCTCTCCCCCCCAAACAAAAAACAAAAGCCTCAAAAAATAAATAAAGATGGATCGTCTCCAGAACCTCACCTCTCAATTGCAAGTCAACGACGCTGCCTCCGTCCAGAAGCTCGCTGAAAAGCGTCCAGATGACGTTGTCATCACCGCTGCCTACAGAACCCCTATCACCAAGGGTGGTAAGGGCGGTCTTAAGGACATGGTCTCCTCTGAGATCCTCCTCGAGCTCCTCAAGGGTGTTCTTGACAAGACCAAGATCGATCCAAAGCTCATCGAGGACATTGTCGTCGGTAACGTTTTGCAACCTGGTGCCGGTGCTAACGAACACAGAGCCGCCTGTTTGGCCGCTGGTATCCCATACACCGCCTCTGTTCAAGCTCTTAACAGACAATGCTCTTCTGGTTTGATGGCCGTCAACGACATCGCCAACAAGATCACCGCCGGTCAAATCGACATTGGTCTCGGTGCCGGTGTCGAATCCATGTCTACCGGATATGGTCCAAAGGCCCAATCTCCTTTCCCAGATGCTCTTTCTGAGAACGACGAGGCTGCCAAGTGCATCATCCCAATGGGTGTTACCTCCGAAAACGTTGCTAAGCAATACCACGTTTCCCGTGAAGACCAAGACGCCTTCGCTGCCTCTTCTTACCAAAAGGCCCAAAAGGCTCAAGAAGCTGGTCTCTTCAAGGAAGAAATCATCCCAATCAACGCCCGTACTGTCGACGACGAGGACGAAGACAAGTCCACTTACAAGCTCGTCTCGGAAGACGACGGTATCCGTAAGGGTGTCACCGCTGAATCCCTCAAGAAGCTCAAGCCTGCTTTCGACGCTGATGGTACCACCCACGCCGGTAATGCATCTCAAGTCTCCGATGGTGCTGGTGCCGTCATCCTTATGAGAAGATCCGTTGCCGAAAAGCTCGGTCAACCAATCATCGGTAAGTACGTCCACTGCAAGGTCGTCGGTGTTCCACCAGAGGTCATGGGAATTGGCCCAGGTGTTGCCATCCCAGCCCTTCTCAAGGACGTTGGCTTGAAGGTTGATGACATTGACATTTACGAAATCAACGAAGCTTTCGCTTCCCAACTCCTTCAATCCGTCAGAGCCGCTAACATTCCACTTGACAAGGTTAATCCAAAGGGTGGTGCTATCGCCTTCGGTCACCCTCTCGGTGCTACTGGTGCTCGTCAAGTCTCCACTTTGCTCACTGAATTGAAGAGAACCAACAAGAAGGCTGGTGTTGTTTCCATGTGCATTGGCTCCGGTATGGGTGCCGCAGCTTTGATTCTTTCTGAATAAATAAATCGTGTGTATATTTAATGTGTTATTTGATTCAAGAAAAAAAAAAAAAAAAGATCATTGATAGTTTATTAAGTTATTCTGTAGTGGATGTGGAAGGTGCTGTGTTAGTTTGACTTGGTCTGTCCCACAGCCAGATCCGGCCATCCCTACCAGACGCTACAATAGCCTTTTCTAGGAAACGAAGATCTGACAATGCTTCTGCATCTGAGTCTTTAAGATGTACCAATTTGGACACAACGGGTGGGATCACCGGAGTTTCCGATTGTGACACGAATGGATGTAGAATTGTACGGTTCCCTGCCATCTTCACGCCATGATACTGTTGATGGTTATGATGATGATGATGATGGGAAGATGCTTGCTGCATCGCTTTTGGACGATTAAGCGATTTTGGTGAAAAGTCCCACAACAGAAGCTTTCCATCTTCACCAACAGAGCCAATCCTATACGTAATGTCGTCGGAAGCCCAAGGGTCAAATCGCACCGAGCGAACCCACGAGCTGTGGCCCTGGCATCGCGCAACCAGCATCTTTTTGTCTGGATCCCCCACCTGCCAGATGCAGATCATATCATCCTCCCCACCAGTGACAAGATAACGGCCATCAGGAGAAAATGCGGCACACAAAAATCCCCCGTAGTACGACGGGAAAATGTCAGTGAGTGTTTCTGTGCCTAAGTCCAGCAGACGCAAGTAACCGTCCTTAGATGTCACTGCAACGGTATGGTTGTGGAAGGCCAGACAGGTGATCGGCGCATTGGAGACCTTATACACAGCCAATGGGTTCACTTTAGGAGTCTGCTTTTGATCGGCTGGTGGGAAATTTTCCGGGTTGGTAAGAGAACGGATGACCCTAAAAGCGTCAGTGGAAACAGCATGATCCTGATCTGTTTCTTGGAGGCCGTTAGGGAAGAGAGAACCATCATCCCGTTCCTTATCAAAAATGACCAGGACCCCGTTCGAATGACCTGTCATGAACAGGTTTTCGGACGCCGGGATCCAGGAGATGTTTGTGACAGCTGCCTTGGTGACATCGCCGTTCTTGTTAATACGGTTGTAACGAGAGGAAAAGTTTTCAACCCAGATACAATCACCGGCAGACGTGCCAAAAACAGTATCAATGCAATTCATAGACTTGGTCACTGTGTTTACATCATGACACAACGGATGGGCCTTTGTCAAGAGAACTTTAGTCATTGGCTCGTGATGAACCGATTGGGCGTTGGGCGAAAAGTCCACCCATGCAAACGAACGCCCAACGTTGATCCATGCAAAGAGGTCGGAAGGTTTTCTTTCAGCCAGCCGTTTAGCGGTGTTGTCATGAAGTAGGGTTCTTGAGATGAAGGACGAATTGTTCTTGACTAGAGAGTTCTTCGGACGAGCTACATAGCCTCCACCGTTACTACCGTTATTAGACGAAAAGGAGCTCGACATGATCCCCCCCGAGGACGAGTTGATGCTTGCATTAGTATCCTTTCTAGAAAGGGAGTTGCCAAAGTTGTTAATGTTCGGAGCTGATGAGCTGAGTATGTTACCGGCAGTGGGCGGTGTGCTGCTGGCTTCGACACTGTCGTCTTCAAACACGGTATTGGTGGTGTTTGTCGTAGTGGAGCCCTTTCGCTGAGAGAAGAGAGAACTAGTCCACCCACCAAAGGATTTGGCCGAAGACGTGGAGAGCTGTCGGGCACCCTTAAGTCGACTTTGGGAGCTGTTTGCAGCGGGGTTGCTGATGACTGGGTCGCCGTAATCCTGTATAATCAGCGTAGACAGTCTCACACCTGCTGAATGTGATGACGGCAGGGTGTGTGTAGGTGCCAGCGGATTGACGATGGCTGGAGGAGGATCAGATGGGTGTGGGAGTGGAGTAGCTAGATGCACCGTTTCCTTGGGGGTATAGGTGCCTTCGGGAGCTGTGAACATCTGGACGTCGTCCGGATCGAGCTGAGTAGAAGTGTTAGTAGCCTCGAGGACATTAGTGCCTCCATCTCTATAATACAATCCCGTCGAGGACGGATAGTACAGGGAAGACTTAGGAGGTGGCGGTAGGATGAACATAGATAGCAGTAGTTGGAATAAGAAAGTAAGCTCTTCAAAAAGAAAAAAAAAAAAAAAAAAAAAAAAAAAAAAAAAAAAAAAAAAAAAAAAAAAAAAAAAAAAAAGAAAAAGAAAAAGAAAAAAAGGAAAGGATAGGATAGGATAGGGGAAATGTGGGATAAAAAAAAAAAAAAAGGAAGTACTGAGCTATAACGTTAGGTCCCTCTGATGCCTCGTGTGTGCGACGGAGCGTGCGTGGGCCATAAGCCAACCCGCTCATAATAGGCAAAAAGTCCCCACACAGATACCCACCCGCGCTCCACATTATTTTTTCCTCCCGCGTCGGATCGGCAATCCGTCCGAGCTCCCCCCGCCTTTTCGCTTATGTTCCGCCTCGGATATATGCAGCGCTAAAGCCTGACTGGGTGTATTAACCCGTAGGCCATGTATCTCAATTGACTGGTGTAGTAGGTACTTAGAGATTAGAGCAGTATTCGTCAGGTGGAGTATGTACGTGAAAAAGTTTCAAAGCCTGGTTTCAAGAATAGTTAGTAAATTATCTCCAGAAAACTAGTGAAGATTGATGGATCAAATGAGTAAGTACTAGTCGAGGTATACAGACGCCTAGCAAAAAAAAGGGGCAAAGGATGTAAATATATAAATAATAACAATAATAATAATTATAATGGAAGGGAAGAAAGAACAAGTTACAATGGGAAACCTTGTATTGACTTCCCGACAATCGTACACCATTGAACCTGGGCCGATACAAAGGATAGTATTTAACGCATTCCGCCAATAGTGTCGATCAGTCCCCAAGAGTAAGTGTGTTAAACTGTGAGCTAGCGATTTTGAAAAGATCACTACCAGGATGGTCCCCACTAGTCGTTTCTACTACACGCACACACACCTTACGTGCCAGTAAGCACAGTTACTTGCGCATCCTGACCAGATATGTCCACGGCACATATAGAGAGAGTCCCGTCTGATCTTCTATCTCCAATGTTCCAACTCGTTCCCTATCTGGAACTTTTCACCATTCGGAACTCACCGGGCTGCCATTTAAAGAATAGCTGTTTAAGTCCACAGAAGCACCGTATACGGCGTTGCACCGCAAGTAATTAGGAAGGTTACCGGTGTGTTTGACTGTCTCCAATAGGTCTAATAACTCATCCAGACCCCGGAAGTCCACCTTGTCGGAGTGTGTAGTCCCTTTGTGAGCCGGTACAGCGGATGCTTTCTCTACAATGTTAAAAGCCACATTACCGTGGATAGATGAAGTCCTGAGGAGACACTGGGATTAGAGTTGCAGGTGTGTTCCATCTATGTGACATGTGATGTTTTTTTCAACATGCGGTCAGTAGACGTAAAACTTAGCAGTTCTGGTAATCCACAATTTTCAAAACCACTTATCAAATATCATGGCGGCTTCTTTTTTCTCCGAAAAGAGACAAAAAAGGTAGCTCTGCGACGCAATTCCAGTGCTTTTGCTTCTTTTCTAGAAAAGAAGGCCGCCCGCAGGGCAATACACCGACCTCGTAGGGCGTGTGCCTCCGGCAGCTTCTTTTTTCTCCGAAAAGAAGCAAAAAAGGTAGCTCTGCGAGGCAATTCCAGTGCTTTTGCTTCTTTTCTAGAAAAGAAGGCCGCCCGCAGGGCAATACACGGGTCAGTGTAGCCTCCGGCGGCTTCTTTTTTCTCCGAAAAGAAGCAAAAAAGGTAGCTCTGCGAGGCAATTCCACTGCTTTTGCTTCTTTTCTGGGCTTTCATAACGTGCAACTATATTCTCACAAGATGTACAATTTGAAGACTTTATCACTTGGCTTGCCCAGTTGGAAGAAATGTAACTACTTTATTTATACCACTTTACTCTTGAAGTTGGTCCGTAGAAAGCTACAAAAACTGCGCACCTTCGGGGTTGAGCCCCTCAGTTAGATGATTGTCTTAGTGGTAAGTGCCGGATGCTTCACACTTTGCATGCTTATCATGCCCTACAAGCTCTTAGTGAGGCTCATAGATTAACAAAAACTCAATTTGTTTTAATTTGGACTGCTGAAGACACTACAGATGACATACGATTTCCCAGACGAGTATATTCGACACGCTCAATCGACAAACCTCTTTACAGGGATGACAGTACGCATGCTGAAGACGAGCCCTAATCGACTACGGGCGGATTCTGGGCAAGGTCATTGGTAGAACTCGATATCAGCGGGTGTAGACAGGCTTGTTCTAGATTTCTTGATCAAAATTTTGGAAACTTTAACCAACCCATATAAAGCGCACTGATTCGACTGGGCCCGCATTGCAAGGACGTAAAGCACATTTTTCTGATCACAGAATTGTGGCGTCAAGCGATGCCCCTGACAGGACTAGGTGCACCCGGAACACAAAATTACAACCGAGAAGATGGACTGTGTATTCTGTACTCGTTGTTATTTTTGGAACATTTCAGGATGCAAATCTGTATCGTTTGAGAGTTTTCCACGCTACTACTTGCCAATTTGACTGTACCAGCCTTGAATCCTTTCAAATCCATTAGAAGCTGTTTGGTAATCCATAAAGGCCTGCTTGACTTTATCAATTGACGTTTCAACGAACGGGCCATGCTGATGCACCGGCTGATCGAGCTTTTTACCACCGACAAGAATAAATCTGGCAGATTTTTGTGCGGACTGGTCCACACTGATTTCGACTGAGTTACCAGCTTCTTGAAAAAGGACTACACTATGCTCAGGTGCGGCAGACTGCTCATTCAGTACGATATCCCCTTCAAGGATATACAAAAAGACGTTGAAGTCTTCTGGAACCGGCTGCGAAGCCATTCCACCCGGTTTAATTGTGTAATCGTAGTACACAATGGGGGTGTAAGCCAGATCTTGAAGAGATTTTACTCCGTACGACTCACCCGAGATCACCTTGATCTCAACCTTGTCAGATGGACTAGCTATTGGAATTTCCTCAGCACGTAAGTCACGGTATCTTGGTTCGCACGACTTCAGGTCTTGAGGTAAATCTACCCATAGTTGCATGATTTCAGGATCTGTCCCTTCGGAATCCTTGCGTGGCATCTCCGCGTGAACAATCCCACGACCCGCAGTCATAAATTGCAAATCGCCTGCGCCAATTGTTCCCTTTGAACCTGTGAAATCTTCGTGGTCAACGTTACCTTGTAACACATACGTGATTGTCTCTTGTCCTCTGTGAGGATGATCAGGGAACCCATTGCCAGTACTAACAAGATGGTCTAGTAGGAGGAACGGGGTGAAATTTCGAGCCCTCATTGAACCGATGCTACGCCGAACTCTTGCGCCGTCCCCTTCTGGCTGTTCCATTGCTATAAATTGTTTTGCGATTCTACGTCCAACGGACATTTTCTTTTTTATTTTTGTTGTTGTTTTAGCGAGCTCGAGCTCTAGAGTCTTTATGATATCAGTGGTGTCTTATGTTGGATCTGATCTATCTGGCTGGGTGCAATGCTGATGTAATAATAGCGCATTGTTGAGTCAGCCAGTGCTGCAAAGAAAATAATTTTTTTTTTTGACAGTTTAACGGTTTTGCCCGAGGGAGGTGAAGTAGTACTATTTGAGTTTACAGGGTGAAATCGACGTTTCCCCATTTACCCAGATGTCGGATTTGACTTGAATGATCAAGCCAACTATATTAGGTCGTAGATACAGCCTGTCAGGTAGGAACCTAGTCGTTCGGAAAATCCAATGGGAAAATATGGTCCAGCCATTTCAACCCGAGCATCTACGAAGAAGCGCGTACAATCCATTCTCAGATTCAGGGAAAGGAGATTCAGCAGCTGGGTTTTTCGCAGACTTAGATTCGGATTTATCTCTTTCACAGTACTGATGCGTTTTCAACAACCGTCTATTATATTCGTAATAGTAGGTCCATGAACCATCATCAATTGCATGTTGCAATTCTACCACTGTAGACCAGCAACAAAATCAATTAATCTGAGCTTTTTTTTTCTCCGAAAAGAAGCCAAAAAGAGAGCTCTGGAAGTGAGCTCCAGATTATGTAGACCAATTACAATGCAGGATTTTTTTTTTTTTTTTTTTTTTTTTTTTTTTTTTTTTTTTTT